>CAIGQZ010032409.1:2270393-2285623 GCA_903798205.1 Danio tinwini
CCTTCTTTTCGCTCCCTTTCCCTTTCCTTCCCTCTTACCCTCCCTCTTTTTTTCCCTTCCCTCTTTTCTTTCCTTTTCATTTCCCTTTTCCCATCCTTTTTCTTTTCCATTTCCTTCCCTTTTCCCTTCCCTTTCCTCTTCCCTCTTTGCTTACCTCTTCCCTTCCCTCTTCTCTTCCCTTCCATTCCCCTTTCTTTCCTCTTTCCTTCCCTCTTCCCTCTTCCCTTTCCTATCCTTTTCTCTTCCCTTCCATTTGTCCTTTTCTTTTCTCTTTCCTCCCCCTTCCCATTGTCTTTCTCTTTCCATTTACTTTCTTTTTTCTTTCCTTTTCCCTCCCCTTCCCCCTCCCCTTCCCCTTTTCCTTCCTTCCTCCCTCCCTTTCTCCCTCCATCCCTCCCTCCCTTCCTTTCTTCTACAAATTTTGTTACAGAAAATATACCAAGTTTATTATAATTGCAAATAAAACTTAGAATGTTGTTGTTTTTTGTTGTTGTATAGAATTTTATTATATAATATTATTTATATAATATATATTAGTTTAAAGTGATATATTTCTTGTATTTAATAATAATAATATTAAGTTTTATAATTATAAATTATACATTTCTAAGTAATACAAAAATGTGTTATATAAAATCTTGTATCTTGCATTATAAGTAATATAATTTAAAATAGGATTCTCGTATATTTTGTTATTATATTATATTTATTATAATTTATTTACAAGTTAAAATCATTCAAATCATTATATTATATTTGAGTTATAACTTATTATATTAATATAATATTTTAAAATAAAAACATTTTTATATCTGAATTATAAGTTATTGTATTAATATAATATTTTAAAATAAAACATTTATGTTATGTTATGTCATGTTATGTCATGCTATGTCATGCTATGTCATGTTATGTCATGTTATGTCATGTTATACCACCAGTACAGTATTTCGCTATTGTTATCATGATATTTCAGTTATATTGTGAAATGTCCATCTGTTTCTCAGCCGGTCGAGAGCAGCTCAGTTTATATCCAAGTTTATGTCTAAGCAGGTTTATATAAGCTCTGGAGAGTAGGACAGAGGTTTAAAACAACAGAAAGACAGAGGCTCCTGGGAACTGCTCATACAGACTAATACAAGAGCTTTACAGATGGAATATAACAAGAGTGTGTGTCTGTGTGTGTCTGTGTCTGTGTGTGTCTGTGTGTGTGTGTGTGTGTGTGTGTGTGTGTGTGTGTGTGTGTGTGTGTGTGTCTGTGTCTGTGTCTGTGTGTGTGTGTGTGTGTGTGTGTGTGTTCGGTCCACAGCAGCTAATGGAAGTGCCAATGTAAAGTATTGATTATGTGTCAAAGCTTTAAAAGCGAGGAGGGAGATGAGAGAAAAGAGCTGGAAGTGGCTGTAATCTGAAGTCGTGTCATACGGTGTGTCATTATAGTGTGTGTGTGTGTGTGTGTGTTTTAGAGGAGAGCAGCTGGTCAGATTGAGTCTCTTTGTTGTCTCTCTGGGATTCTTTTCTTCAGAGCTGAGCTCAAGTGTTTTCTTGCTCTTCATTTTATCTCCTCATTTCTTTGCTTCTTCCTACTGGGTTTGTTCATAAAGTATTCTAATAGAGCACAACACTCCAGTTCTGCAAGTAAAACTATTCATTTCCTCCATATGAGAATCGATTTGGCACTACATGTGTTTTATTCTATTTAAAATATTTCCAGAGTGGTGTTTAATGGTAATATTTGTTCTTCTGGAGAAAGTCTTATCAGTTTTTTGTGTGGCTGGTCTTTTAAACTAATTTTAAGGTCAATATTATTAGCTGCCTTAAGAAATTATTATTTTTTGATTGTCTACAAAACAAACCAATGATGTCCAATGACTTTTCTAATTATCCTAATTAAGCTAGTTAAGCCTTTAAATGTCACTTTAAACTGAATACTAGTATCTTGACAAATATTTAGTCAAATATTATTTACTGTCATCATGGCAAAGAGAAAAGTAATCCGTTATTAGAGATGAGTTATTAAAACTATTATGATTAGAAATGTGTTGAAAAAATCTCAGTTGCGTCTGAAATCGCATACTTTAATACTACAGGGCAATTCAGTTGACCCTTCTCTAAGTCACACCCAAAAACTGCCACACACCAATCATGGCTTAGCAACCGTAGCTACGCGCAGGAGCTCTGTCAAGCTTTCGAGTGAGGGAACCAAGCCAAAGCGTTGTGCATGTGGATTGTGCATACTTGTTTCACTGAAAAACAATGCTGAAGTCAGATATTCTGCTTTGAAAATGTTTTTTCCGTGCCGGAATGCTGTCTTTGTTTAGGTAAATTTAACCTGCACAATGCCAGTTTAGCCAATCATAATTCAGCACTCCGGGTTGCCTTGTTGGAAAACAGCGTATTTCATTCATTCATTCAGAAAGACTCTGAAAGCATGCGTCCGTGAGTGAAATAGACAGTATCAGACGTCAAAAATGAGACAGATTCAGTTCCACATGAGGTTATTAATTAGCAAATGATATAACTATTACGAACATAGACATTAGGTGAGCAGGTTACATTGAAACCGTGTGTTCTAACAACACGCTTTGTAACGAGATATGCAGTAATGAGCAATTTGGCTGTTTGCACCAGACGAAACACGACAGAAATGTAAATACAGCTTTTCAGAAGCACAGAATATGCACTCACTCACAAAACGGTAAGATTTAGAATCTATTCAAACTCACATTGTTAGCATTTAGCACTGAATAAAGCACATGAGGTTTACCTGAGGTGATCTGTCATAGGTTTCACATGTCACTAATATATCAATTCGAGATGTTGGTTAGAACCAAAACTACTTTTAATATGGAAAATATTCCCTTTAACGCGTGCCGTTGCTTTTATTTAGAACACGGTTTAACACTAGAACCGCCGGAGGTCGCTGTATACCTAAAATCGCCAGTGCGGGTACATTTTACCCAGAACAAATTTTGTTTAGAAATTGCTAAAAAACAAACAAACTATTTCGCTGTTTTTCACCATTGATAACAAAAAGTGTCTAGACTCATGAAAAGATCATTTCAGCATAACAAGATTATTTTAGGAGTAAGTTATGAGTAGGTTAAAATATCTAAATTTGAGCCATCATACTCTCCATCATTCATTGCATTTCAAGAGTTCACACTTAGCGGATGATTGTTAATAAAGCGTGTTTGGCATGCTGTCCCGGGAGAGAGCCCTGAGCTCAGAATATCCTTGAGCCCGGGGCTCCCTCCCGTTTGGAGGGTGAGAGGACAGTTTGAGCTCTGGTGGGTCTCGAGAACTCCCCTACTGTGAACTGCTGGGATATATCTGACTAAGAGTTGCCTTAAAATGCCATTTTGATTAGTCAATGTACTTATGGTGCTTGTCTTTGAATGGTGGGAGGAAACCAGAGAATTCAGGGAAAACCCACGCGAACACGGGGAGGACATGCAAACTCCGCACAGAAATGTCAACTGGCCCGGTAAAGGAACGGACCAGTGGCGTTCTTGCTGTGAGGCAACAGTGCTACTCACTGGCCGCCGTGCCGCCCTATCGGTGAAGGGGAGGAGTAGGGGTGGAAAGGGGGATTCTTCAAATGAAGATGACTGGAGCAAAAAGCTCTGGTAATTTATAGTGTGTCAGTGTTCATCTGATTGGCGCAATATGCAGAGTTAATGCGGTACCAGCTGGGTTCAATCATAAGCACGTGATCCTTTCGAAATTAGTTTATAAATAAACCACACTTTGTGTTTTTAATAGCTCTACAAATCGCCTTCTTTTAGTAATTGTCACTTTATTCATTTATCATAACCACAAATTCAGAGTGAAAAGGAAAAGTCACTGGCGAGTAATTTTAAACATAAGCAGTGCATAAATACAAGCTTTTTTCAAAAATAATGGGTAAATTTGACCCACAATGGCACTTACCGGTATACATGTCCCACTTTTTAATCTATTTTTATCTAAACAATTTTTAATATCTGGGAATTGTAAATAAGGCAATTTTAGTAAAAGTCAATGATTGGGAGGCTTGAATGTTTTATTGAAGGTCTGTTATGTACATTTGAATAACAGTGATGGGTAAAATTGACCCCATGGCGGTTCTAGTGTTAAATCACTCGCTCCTGTACTCAATCTGGCATCCCACGTTTGCGTCTATTTTAATCCAGGACTGCAATATCTAGTTCAACCACTGGGTGTCCAACTTACACACTGCACCTTTAATGCCTGTCTGAGAGAAGTGCACTGTATAAAGTGTGTAGTGACAGGTTTTACAGCCTTAAAACATCTATAATAATTGTAAAACATAAAGCTGACTATTGCGGGCTATTTTTAGAATGTAACTCCCACGAATAACGAGAGACCACAGTAATGCAAAAATGTTGGATGTAGTATGTCCGAGTTTCATTCGTACTACTTGCTATATACTATATAGAATGTGCTTGTGTAGTAAATTCAAATGTAGTATAAGGAGTAGTAGGCAAGTAGTAGCCTTTGTTTCTGTTAAACAGCACTAGGCAAATATTTGAAAAAGCATAACAATTTAACAGGACTTCAACTGTATGTAAAAATAGAAGGGAGCTTGAAAACTGTGTTTGTTTTAATTCTGTAAATTGTTTAAGACATTGGTGTCCAAACTCGGACCTGGAGGGCCGGTGTCCTGCATAGTTTAGCTTCAACTTGCTTCAACACACCTGCCAGGAACTTTCTAATATATTTAGTAAGAGCTTGATTAGCTGGTTCAGATTTGTTTGATTAGGGTTGAAGCTGAACTAGGATGCTGCCACTCCAGGAGAGAGTTTGGGCACCTCTGGTTTATGACATTTCTTTTTTTTAATATTACAGAATGTTGTAATTTGGAGCATTTTTCTGCATACGACAACAAAAAGATCACATTTTCTGACATTTGTAATAATGTTTAGACCACACAAAATCTGTATTTCGGCGACGCAGTGGCGCAATAGGTAGTGCTGTCGCCTCACAGCAAGAAGGTTGCTGGTTCGAGCCTCAGCTGGGTCAGTTGGCGTTTCTGTGTGGAGTTTGCATGTTCTCCCTGCGTTCGTGTGGGTTTCCTCCAGGTACCTGCACACCTGCACAAGAGAGAGAGAGAGAGAGAGAGAGGGTAACAGCAGTAAAAACAAATGCTGAATCAAAACTTTTAAAATCCTGAATCAATATTGGATTTAGTTTTGTAGCTGGAGGAAGGACGACGCCATAGCTGAAGTATTTCTGTTAGACAGGTAATGTTATGTTTTAAAACTATTTTAGTCACTCAGAGCTGATGTAGATTATATTCTTATGAATGGGTTATATGCACTGAAGTGTTGTTCAGCCGCAGAAATCTCCTGGTGAAAGATTGATGGGACTATTTTAAGTTTCATAAGGGCCTTTTACAGCATCAGCATAGATTTATATTTAGTTTAACAACCAAACATCAGTAAATAGCTCTATTCCGCCTGGCTTGCTTTACTGAGCTAATGTTGCTTTTATATTCACATTGGTTTATTTCTGAACAATGACAACCTGTGACACACTCTCTATATTGTTCACCATACTCTGAATATTCACTCTGAAATAGCATGTAAGTATGGCTTAGTAATAAATGTAATTCCTGCACCCGCCAGCCAACTAGCATACAGTAGTTGCTTTAGTACAATGTGTGAGAGAGCGAGACCAGCGATCCTCGCATGCATGAAATATTGCACATTATCACAAGTTTTGCTGCTCTACAACTGAAAACCTGCTAGATATTAGGGGTGAAACGGATCATTGTTGATCTGTGATCCGTACGGATCACAACTCACCGTTCAGAACGCACGTGATCCGTGGATTAATAATTTATTTTGAACTTGTTGATTGATCCAACATTTATAACCATTGCAGAGAGATCGCCTCCCACGTCATTTAAATTGTGTGCATGAAAGCATTTTGGCTTCCCTGTAAGATATAATGATGATGGGAAAAGTTGTGGTGGGACCAGGGCTTAATTTCTGCCGGAACAAGCCGAATCCGGATCCGGCACCTCTGAAATCTGATCCGGCATCTCATTTTACCGATCTCTTCAACCGCTCTCCTACCCGTTCGCTCTTCACGTTCACTTTCTTCCGCGACTCCCCAACCCTCTTCACTTTCGTCCGCGACACCTGCGCCCAGCTCACTTTCATCTGCGACAGTCATCCACCGCCCCAACAACCCCAACCCCTCCCCCAAAATCACAGTTTAATGAAACATGACGCTGGTGAATTTGACGCTGATAAAAGCAATTACATTGTGTAACCAACAGATGGTGACAAACAACCATCAAAATGATGTCACTGAATAGGTTTTCAAAAATAACACACCTACAGTATAATAAAACATGACGTTTTATGTGTGAATTGTTGAATCATTAGTTGAAGATAAATATGATCTGTTGTAGAAGATGTTAGATTATATTCAGCATTATCAGCAACAGTAGCAAAGATCATATTTCATATTGAATACTTTTTTTCCCAGCTGGTTCTTTCTTGATTTTTATTGTTATTAACATTACAGACTCTAAGTTCTGTTTGTTAAAAGCAATGTTTTTTTGCAGTAATATTTTTATATAAATGGAAAGCAAATGACATTTGACTCCTCACTTTTTTGCTGATCTGAAAAATGGTCCAATCCATGACTAAAAAAACGTAGGGTGATCCAAACTGCAGATTTGTGACCCGTTATACCACTACTAGATATAATACAGTTTTTCATTGGGAATTGTAGTATTGTAAAGTACTATAACGTTTTCTAACTGGTGAATGACATGATCTAGTGCAGTGGTTCTCAAACTTTTTTCACCAAATACCACCTCAGAAAGAATATGTCTCTCCAAGTACCACCATAATGACCTGTATTGAAATACTTTAGCGTAGTAGGCCTAATTAAGCAGCTCTGCACAGTTCAAAAATGTGGCAGAATAATTCTTATTATTATGAATATTTATTATTGTCAGTCATTTTAAACATTATAAATAGTTTGAACATTAAGCCGGCAGCTAGCTCTCTGCAACGCTCACATGGTCGCCCACTGAAGCTAAGCAGGGCTGTGCCCGGTCAGTACCTGGTTGGGAGACCACATGAGAAAGCTAGGTTGCTGCTGGAAGTGGTGTTAACCTGCGGTCTGTGTGGGTCCTAATGCCCCAGTATAGTGACGGGGACTCTATACTGCTCAGTGAAACGTTAAACCGAGGTCCTGACTCTCTTTAAAAAATCCCAGGATGTCCTTCGAAAAAGAGTAGGGGTTTAACCCCGGCATCCTGGCCAAATCTGCCCACTGGCCTCTGTCCATCATGGCCTCCTTACTATCCCCATATTGTAATCGGCTTCATCACTCTGTCTCCTCTCCACCAATCAGCTGGTGTGTGGTATGCGGTCTGGCGCAAGATGGCTGCCGTCGCGTCATCCAGGTGGATGCTGCTCACTGGCGGTGGATGAGGAGATTCCCCCCATTGTGTAAAGCACTTTGAGTACCCAGAAAAGCGCTATATAAATGTAAGGAGTTATTATTATTATTATTATTATTATTATTATTATTATTATTATTATTATTATTATTAACACTGCACTGTGCTTACACGCAAAAAAATAAATAAAACATGCTTTTAAAAATTAATTAAAAATGGCATTGTTCTTAAAAAGTAAACAGAAAGCTAAACATTAATTAGTATTTTAAATTTATGATTTGGATTTACCTATTTGAATTAGAAATTAGATCTGCTTACTGCATGTTAGAGTAGGCTTTGTGTGTCAGAAAAGCAAGTGATTAAACCATATCTGTCAACATTGGGATATAAAAATACGGGATACGCCCTAAACAACCGTTTAAAATATGGTAAGAAATTAGCATCGAATGATAGAATACATAACAAACATTAGAATTGAAATGAATTAAAAGGTTTAGCCTATTAATATCAATTTAGTGATCACATCGATGTTATCATATGCGTTAAAGAGTTGAAAGTGTTCATTTTTTACTTTAATTATTCAGCGATTCCTCAGCGTACCCATAGTAGGAAGCCTGCGTACCACTAGGGGTACTCATACCACAGTTTGAGAACCACTGATCTAGTGGGTTGTCTACTGTCATCTTTAATGTGCGCGTTCGTGAATTCAGGAGGCGTGGCTTTGGACGACAGTGGAGAGACTGTGTTTTCTAAGCTATTATGCTAACGGTCTGTATATACATAAAAATATACATATAACAAAATGACATTGTGCAGTTTACCATAAGCATGCATGTTTATCATTTATTGCGTATACAATTCTATAACTGTAAAAACAGCATTGTGTAGTTGCTTAAACAAGCATTTGTGAGTGTTTACACTGCTGTGAATGTGAGCGTTTGACGTGTGGAGTGTGTTTTTCGTGATATGTTGCGGCCCCCGAGGCTCCGCGTCCCCTGAGAGCGTGAGGATCGGGGCCCTGCGGTGTGTGTGACGTGGGACTGATGCGCACAAGTCAGATTGTGTGTGTTTTCCTCCGTCTCTGCAGTCTTTTTTTAGCAGCTGCTGCATCAGTGTTAAAATGAGTCACCTCCAACTCCTACAAACCAGCAGCGCCATTCACCATTCACAATCACTGTGGTGAAAGCGTTTCCTATGAAAGCCAAGATTCATCCATTGTTTGATTACACTTTGGTTAAATGTCTCGTCTCATGAAGTGCTTTGAAATGAGCTTTTTTTTTTATTTATTCCATGTTTGACGTAATCTGAAAACAGGAAGACAGGGGGCGGGACATTATAGTAGCTCCTTTTTAAAAATCAGACAATAGTGTTTTGTTGTCGTCACATCTTTGCCAGTGAGAGTGGTTGAGCTCAAGCGTATCAAATGAAGCATCTTAAAGAGGGCGGGGCATGTGCTGTATGATACTAGAGAGCATTTGATTGGTCAGAAGATTTAATGAGAAACTGAAGGAAAGAAGTGACAAATTATGGATACTTTGAATGCTCATATTTTCTAAATGTGCACACTAGCTTATAGATATCCTTAAGACTACACTTTAAAAAAATGGATGTGATTTCAACAGTAAAAAAACTGTAAAAATGCTACAGTAAAAATCTGTAACCTGGTTAACAGTATGTTTCCTTAATATATATATTAGTGGTGTAACGGGTCACAAATCTGCAGTTTGGATCACACTATGTTTTTTTAGTCATGGATTGGACCATTTTTCGGATCAGCAAAAAAGTAAGGAGACAAATGTCATTTGCTTTCCATTTATATAAAAATATTACTGCAAAAAACATTGCTTTTAACAAACAGAACTTAAAAACCTGTAATGTTAATAACAATAAAAATCAAGAAAGAACCAGCTGAAAAAAGAAAAGTATTCAATATGAAATATGATCTTTGCTACTGTTGCTGATAATGCTGAATATAATCTAACATCTTGTACAACAGCTCATGTTTATCTTCAATTAATGATTCAACAATTCACACATAAAACGTCATGTTTTATTATACTGTAGGTGTATTATTTTTTAAAAACCTATTCAGTGACATCATTTTGATGGTTGTTTGTCGCCATCTGTTGGTTACACAATGTAATTGCTTTTACCAGCGTCAAACATTCGCCATTATCATGTTTCATTAAACAGTGATTTTAATCTTTACCATAAACATCAGTGTTCATATCTGAACTGTAAACTGTTCTCCCAGCACTTCTGTGTTATTTAATTGTTTGTAACTCACTGAAAAAGTGTAAAAACTGAATCTCGATGCAGATTTGAATGCAGCGCTTTAAAGGATTAATAAACGTATGCAAATCATTATCATTTATCATTCATGTATCATTCGGTTTGAACTGAGATCACAATCTTTTAATGTTTAATTGTGCAGCTTTACACTGAATGCATTAACGCAGGCTAAACAAACACATTAAATTAATAGCCTAAGAAAGCATTTAGGAAGGTCCCACCACAACTTTTCCCATCATCATTATTTCTTACAGGGACGCCAAAATGCTTTCATGCACGTGATTTGAATGAACGCGATCTCTCTGCAATGGTTATAAATGTTAGATTAACCGACAAGTTCAAAATAAATTACTAATTTGCAGGTCCCGTGCTTTCCGACTCGTGAGTTGTGATCCGTACGGATCATGGATCAACAATGATTCGTTTCACTCCTAATATATATACGACAAATAACCGTAAATTGACTTTCCCAGAATTCCCTGCATGACACATCACTTTTTATGCTTTTTTGACATTACTATGCATCTCTTTAGTTGTTTTCCCATGAGCAATGTACAATACAGATTTATGTTACATCTAATGTTGATAAACAATGTTTATTTCATGTCTTTAATTTTATGCGTGTTACCATACTGGTGTTTAGTAGCTGTGTGAATGAGCACCTTCTGTTTTCTGCTTGTGGGAAAAGTTGTTTGTGATGAGCATTGGTTCATTATGTAGCTTTCTCATCACCACCTGCATATGGCTGTGTTAACATGTCTATCTGTGTAACAAAAGATGTGTAGATGTTGGTAGTTCAAAATACAGACATATATTACCTCTTTAAATGTACGAAATACGGTAGTTTACTGTAAAAATAAGAAATTACTGTTCTGTACTGTGTACCGAATTTTTAACGGTGAAATACTGGCAACAACAGTTTTTTTTAAACAATCGGTTAGTGAAAACAGCTTTTTATTAAGACTGAAAGCTTTGAGTAACGGCCCATTCACATGGGGCGTCAGCTTCAACGCTTCCTATTCACTTAAATGGGTGACGTCAGGCGTTGCCGAACTGCATTGTGGATCCCTCAGCGCCGCTTCAGAGGCGTTGCTCGCTGCAGAAGTTGGGACTTTCTCAACTTTTCAAGCGCTGACGGAAGGGGTCGCCACAGCGGAATGAACCGCCAACTTATCCAGCATATGTTTTACTACGGCCAATTTAGTTTACCCAATTCTCCTGTAGCACATGTGTTTGGACTGTGGGTGAAACCAGAGCACCCGGAGGAAACCCACGCCAACACGGGGGAACATGCAAATTCCACACAGAAATGCCAACTGACCCAGCCGGGACGCGAACCAGCAACCTTCTTGCTGTGAGGCCACAGTGCTAACCATCTCATTTAAACCATTGTAAAATTCATATGCTTGCTGTAGTTGCTCAAAGCAAATGAAAAGCATGCATTAACACATGGACTGTATTTTGGTGTCAGATTACAGGATCTCTCTTTGACCTCTCACAGCAGTGTGATCCATCTCCAGAGAGATTGTTGTTATTGAAATTGTCTGATAATTGTCTAGAAGCCTGTGGAACTCAATTATTTTGATGACTGTAGAAGTGCTGACCTTTTGTCCTGTGGGATCTGGATGCTCAGGTACCGCCCGCCTGCTGGACTCTTGAGCTAGGCTTTGTTTGCTGTGATTGATTGGTCGCCACATCTGTCAGTCACCAGCTCTCAGCGTGTGATTGGTGGAGGGTCAGATCTTCATTCCGTCTCTTTGTTGGTGGAGGAGCAGCTGTTCTCTGAGTCTCTTCATGACCACCACAAACACATACACACTCTTGAACACTCACATAAACAGACACACACAAACACTATCACCCACACACTCAACTGCACACATGTACACAGACATTCACATACACACACACTTAATCACACACACGTAATCACACACATGTACACTCGCATTCACATATACACACACACATTCATGCACACTCACAGACACACACGGACACACTATCACTCACACACACTGCACACACACTCACCTTCACATACACACACTCGCACACAGACAAACACACACACACACACACACACACTTAATCGCACACATGTACACATTCACACACACACATGCATACTCTTGCACACTCACATACACACACACACACACACGCTATCACTATCACTCTCACACACTCAACTGCACACATGTACACAGACACTCACATTCACAAACACACACTTGCGCGCACACACACACACACACACACACACACACACACACACACACACACACTTAATCGCGCTCACATACACAGAAACACTCACTCACACACTCAATTGCACACATGTATACAGACATTTACATACTCACACAAACACACACAAACTCAATCACACATGTACACACTCGCATTTACATACACACACACACACACACACACACACACACACACACACACATGCACACTCGTAAACAGACACATGCGAACACTGTCACTCATACACACTGCTCACACACTCACGTTCACATACACACACTTGTACACAGACAAACACACGCTTAATCGTACACATTCACACGCACACACACACACATTTGTGCACTCTCGCACCTTCATATATATAGATACACACACTCACACACACTCAGTTGCACACATGTACAAAGACACATTCCTACTCACACACACTTAATCGCACACATACACACACTCACATTCACCTACGCACACACTCGCATACAAAGACTTACTCACACACACTCAACTGCACACATGTACACAGACATACTCACATTCTCTCTCTCACACACACACACACACACACACACACACACACACACACACACTCATGCACACTGTTGCATAGACACACACACTCACATTCACAAACTTAAATTCTCACACATATACACAGAATCATACACTCTCACACACACACACACACACACACACACGCTCACTCACTCTTACACATTCTTTGTGTAATATGTACACTGTTGTGTATTAGGATGTGTCATTTCCATAAGAGCTGTGTGTGTGTGTGTGTGTGTGTGTGTGTGTGTGTGTGTGTGTGTGTGTGTGCAGATTGCTGATCCTCTTATGTCAGTGGGATTATGTGGTGGTGTCAGATGTGGGGTGTGTTTGGGTGTGTCTGTGGACCATCGACAGGAACCTGATCCTGCAGCCCCACCAGCTGCCCTGTCTCCAGCGCACCACTCATCTGTCTGTCTCTGTGTGTGTGTGTCTGATGCCCCTTTCACACAGTGATACCGGTAAATTTCCGGAACGACTTTATCGGTAAGTTCTAAAAAGCGCTGTTCACACAGGCACAGACGTTCTGGAATTATTCCAGAAAAGAGCATTCACACATCCATTCCGAAATACCGATAAATTCTGACATCATTAACCAGAAATGACCTCTAAACGACTGCGCTTGTAACTTATTTGTCAACATTTGACTACATTACAAACTCTGTGGATGGAAAAAAACATATGGAGAAACACTTGTGCATGTCGAGGTGTTCATAATATGTGTGTGTGCTGACGCTCACCGGTTTCTTCATCGCGATGCGTCACGCAACTGAAGGAAGCAGAGCTTGAAGGTAAACAAACAACGGCTTATCATAAGCATCTCATCGATAATTATTTACACAGTTGGCGTTAAGAAGGAACAGAAATGTTATCCGAGTAACATCTAGCAGCTAAATGGGCTGCAATATATTCAAAGGCTTTTATTTTCATGAACAGCATGGATGTGAATGCGTCTGAATGTTCTGATTGGCTAAAGTAGACGTCTCACGTCAGCGTTTTCTAGACGTGAACAGCGTTGCCAGACTGGTGGTAAAGTCTAGATCAGATACACGGCCGGCCGGAAGTGCGATATGCACATTAATATAGCTGCATTTTTTAATGACACTGTATAACAATAATTAATATTTTTACAGTACTGTGACTGTTGGGTTTAGGGTTGAGGTGGGGGGAGGGGTTAAAAATAAAATTTATTGGGTAATTTACTAGATAAGATAAATAATAACTCGGTACAACTACTGTTTTTACGCTTATGTGACGGTTGCAGGGCTTGACATTACCTTTTTTGATCACCAGCCAGTGTGGCTAGTAATTTTCCAACATTACTAGCCACTCGCCATTTTCACTAGCCCAAATTTTGTTGTTGGAAAAATATATTTAAATGCATAAATTTGACTTTGACATGCTAAAATTACTTTATTTAAATTTTGTGGAATGTCCACATGCCTCCTCATTCATGTCACTTTTTGTGTATGTTGTGTATGAGCTTGCTCAGGGAGCATGAGCACATGGGTCATGGTTTCATAATGTTGTATTACAATTAGTTTTTATTTCACAGGACATTTCAGAGCACAAAGTATTTACAAAATTTATTTCTAACCACACTAAAAATAAATAAATAATTATTTCTTAGCCACAAATGGTAAATAATGTGTCAAAACAAACAAAATATATCAGTATACTATACATTTTATTTAACAAAACTTTTCTTAAAATAAAACAGTTAACACCAGTTAACTACAAATAAATGGGAAGTTAATATCTTATGTCCTGTTTAAATAATGGTTAAAGCGAAAGCAATGGTTGCTGCTTACAAAAAGACCAATCTGGAGCTCTTGAAAGCAGCAGGACTGTGAGTGCATGAACAACTTTTTGTCTAGTCTATTTGAAAGTAAACCACTCACACCAGTTGCATTTCCAGATATGGTTGTTTCAAGCAAGGAAATGGGAGCGTGCACGTGTTTTGAAAAGTCGCGCGTATCACATTAGGTGTTGGCACGAGTGATTATTCTCTCATTCAGTAATCAACCAGCTTTCTTTTGCCCACACAAACACGATTATATTTGTCAGTCGTGCTGCTTCTCGATTCTAAGATCGCATTTGCACGAATATTGGGCCATCCTTATTGTCGAATCCTGCTTTTAAGAGAACTACAATTTAAAAATGATTTTTAACCAGCCAAAGTGGCTAGTGGAGGTGGCTGTCAAACCCACCAAAGCTGAAATCTACCTGCATTTGGCAGGTTGGTAGGTGTTAATGTAAAGGCCTGGATGGTTGGGTTTAGGGTTGGGTTGGGGGTAGACATTAATAAAATACAATAAATCGGAAATTTCATAAATAACATAAATAATTCTTGTTAACTTTCGGCCGCAAACGTACCCGATCCAGCAACAACCTGGATTGGTCTGTTTTGAATTCGATTGTGCAGGTAAAAAATGACATAGGTGGTAGAGATGCACGGATCCCTTGGTTTCCCCGGCTGCTGAGGGTACCATACAACATCTTTTTTGGTTCAAATGTTCAAATTCAGATTTTTTGGTTAGAAATATTTCAGTTCTTTGCTAAAGTTTACGATTGTGTTTTACTCCCTGACCTAATGATCGAAATTACATTTTTAAAGCAGAATATCTGGCATTGTTTTTCAGTTAAACAAGTACAGAGAGTGCAGAATTATTAGGCAAGTTGTATTTTTGAGGATTAATTTTAT
>CAIGQZ010032409.1:2295623-2312530 GCA_903798205.1 Danio tinwini
TTTTTCTGTGCCACGCTGTCTTTGTTTACGTCAATTTAACCTGTACAATGCCAGTTTAGCCAATTATAATTCAGCACTCCGGGTTGCCTTGTTGGAAAACAGCGTATTTCATTCATTTATTCAGAAAGACTCTGAAAGCATGCGTCCGTGACCGAAATGCGACACTGTCAGTGGACAGTATCACATGTCAAAATGAGACAGATTCAGTTCCACATGAGGTTATTAATTAGCAAATGACATTGATATTACGAACTTGAGCAGATTACATTGTAACCTCGTGTCTTGGCTGTTTGCACCAGACGAAACATGACAGAAATGTAAATACAGCCATTCAGAAGCACAGAATAAGCACTCACTCATGAAACGGTAAGGTTTATAATCTATTTAATACATGTTAACCCTCTTTAACATCATTAAATGTAGATGCTGAATCACTCATATGTGTTTAGTTCTAAAGTTCAATTTCAAACGGTTTATTGTATTTTCAAGATCTGAGGTGAACTATCTGCTGCTGCTTTCAGTATATGGCAATAAATGTCATGTAAAATGGCATTCAGACTCGCATTATTAGCATTTAACACTGAATAAAGCACATGAGGTGTACCTGAGGTGATCATCCAATTATTCACCTGTGAGAAATAGAAGCCGTTTGTAATTTAGAAATTTCAGGTGTTGGTTAGGACAAAAACTCATTTTAGTATGAAAAATATTTCTTCTTTTTTTGTTAACTATTTATTGAACACAAGTGAATAGCATTCGTTGTATACAAATGTCCAATTTGTGCTTCTTTTTTTATTCTTTTAAACACTTTTATAAACATTTAACCCATTTAAATAAATGATTACTAATGCAGTACTAAAAGTCCAGAGTGCTTGTTAACATTAGTCAGTGCACTGTGAGTTAACAAGTACTTACAATGAATGAACCTTATTTCTTTAATGTTAACAAGAATGAACAAATACTGTAATAAATGTAATGTTCATGAGAGTAAAACTAATGGAACCTTTAAGTGTACCTCAGGAGAGTTGAGCAATAGTAATTCTAATGTTGCGGATGTAAGAGGAGCAGGGGTGATTGGATGTGCTCAGCTGATTTGCGGTGAACATGTTTCTCCAGTTTCTGGTTAGTCCAGATCTTTGGTTCTGATGAGTGGAGAAGCTCAGGTCGGGGTCATGAAGGGGTCAGACGTCTGCGAGACCTCATACTGCACCTCCACCTCTGACACTTCTGACCGCTTTTACTCCTTCATGGCAGCTTTCTGTGCTTTTTCTGCAATGCAAGGTTTCTTTCAGAATCATTCATAATGCAGTTTGTTGAATGAGGCACATCTTGCATGGAGGGTTGTTAAAGACCTTTTCAATGTGGTCATACCATTGGCCCATGAACATTTCCTGCTTGCTATCAAACTATTTTATAACTGTAATAAGAGGCAATTCAGTCATAAATCATTTTAAAACAGATATTATAACATAATTTATTGATATGTGAACCTTTTTGGATTCTCGGAAGCTATAGAAATTAAAAATGTAAAACAGGAAATACATTGGGACCATCGTTTTTGTTTACATCTCTCAAAATGGTCTATTGACGATCAATAGTAACTTAAATGAAACTTATTTTATTTCAGCTAGTTCACTTAAACAACTAATAGTTTATCTAAAACTAAAGTAAATAAATAAGATATATTCTAAAATGTATATAATATAAAAGATTAAAATAAAATATATTATACACACACATACACTACCGGACAAAAGTCTTGTTGTCTATCCCAGTTGTAAGAGCAACCAATTATAACTTGACTTCTAGTTGATCATTTGGAAAAGTGGCAGAAGGTAGATTTTTCCAATAAATCATCTGTGGAAGTGCATCCCAATCATCACACATACTGCAGAAGACCTACTGGAACCAGCATGGAGCCAAGATACTCACAGAAATCAGTCAAGTTTGGTGAAAGAAAAGTCATAGTTTGGGGTTACATTCAGTATTGGGGCATGTGAGAGATCTGCAGAGTGAATGGCAACATCAACAGCCTGAGGTATCAAGACATTTGTGCTGCCCATTACATTACAAACCACAGGAGAGGGCAAATTCCACATCAAAGTTGCTGAAAGCAAAGAAGATCAAGGTGCTCCAGGATTGGCCAGCCCAATCACCAGACATGAACATTATTGAGCATGTCTAGGGTAAAATGAAGAAGGAGGCATTGAAGATGAATCCAAAGAATCCTGATGAGCTCTGGGTGTCCTGCAAGATCGCTTTCTTTGCCATTCGAGATGACTTTATTAATAAGGGATTTGAGTCATTGCAGAGATGTATGGATGCAGTCCTCCAAGCTCATGATGGAGTCAGACACAATATTCATTCTGTTTCCACTGCAGCATGACTTTATATTCTATACTGGACATTATTTCTGTTCAGTGACAAGACTTTTGTCTAAGCAGACCTTACAGTCCTATTGAATCATTCAAAATCAAGGCATGATTATGTTTTATTGTGGTCAAATAAGCGTAATCTAGAGGCCTTTGCCTTTCATATAAGCCACTTCTGATACCAAATGATCAACTAGAAGTCAAGTTATTAATTGGTGTTTCTAAAACATAGATAGGTGACAAGACTTTTGTCAGGCAATGTCTGTGTGTAAAACGGCTCTGCTTTTATACATTTTGTCACTCTATACATAGTGATAGTGATGTATTGTGGTTGCATATTGTGGCTTTTTCTAATCATTTTCTTTAAACTGGAACCATAGACAACAAATGTATAATGTGCAGTGGACAGTTGAACATTTTAAGACATTTTACAGCATTTTTGTGCTTTAGCTCAAGATGCTAACCTCAAATGAGACACCACACGACATTACACCACAACAGAAGACTTGTGCTTAAAATAGGAAAATTATCCAAACTTTTTTTTTAAGTGTTTATTTTAATGAAATTCTAATGGTCAAATGCTAAGCTAAGCTAATTGTGACGCCGCCAGAACAAGAAATGATCTGAATAGATAGCAAAATGGTTCAAGTCAACTGTTTAACTCTAGGAGAACTGAGTCTTGTTCCAAAAAAAACAACAAAATGGCGTAGGCGTGTTCCTTTAATCACACACTGTCATACAAGTTCAATGATATCCTTGTGACTTTCTTTAGACTGATGCAAAAGAATCTGCTCATACGAATCATTTGTACATGAATTAATCTACTCAATATTTGTCCAATTTTGCAAAGCTCCGTCAAGAACATTGCAATAAAGGCAATCTTTTAGTTAGTTTCAATTTTATTTTTAATTTGTCCCTTATTTTGTTTGCGGTTTTCATAAAGATGTCATATTTTGTATAAACATGCTCTGGTTTCTGATGAAATGGCAGGAGCAGGTCAAATGTTACTCTGTCTGTCTTGTTTGGGTTTTGCTTTGGTTACCAACAGCAACGGTCTGTTTGTTTGGTCGCAATAATCAACAGTGGATGAGAATAGAGCAGCTGTCAGAGGTGTATGAGTATGTCTTACCCACGATCCACTTGTCTGCTCTCTTTTGTCCGTCTGTTTGTTTTCACCACGAGTGCAGCATACAGTGTGCTTTTATCCGCTTTCTTTTGCACACTTTATATATCTTCAGCGTCACTCTTTTGAAGCCCCACCCCTGGTGAAATTTCATTGGTCCAAATTAAAACCCTGCTTCACTATAAAATTTATTCCATGATTGGCTGTGATTGCCGGTCATCTTTTACCTTCGCCTACGTGGATTGGACATGAAAAGAAAAGCAAATACAAAAAACACCAGTGCATAAACATGCAGTTAATAATGAAACATAATATGCGTTATTTATTCATGCTGCATGCTGGGAATCAATACTGGCAGTCACAGTGTGTACACATTTGACTTTGTTTTAATGGCTTAAAGAGCCCCTATTTTGCATTGTAAAAGGTCATATTTTGGTGGTGGGGGTCTCCAACAACAGGCTAAAATGCATGCAAGGTCAAAAAACAATTTGATTGTTTTATAATATGCATTTATTTTTACCTAAATATCCCATATGATTCGTTCAGCGATTCATTTGTTCCCAAACTCCATCTTAGCACTGATGACAAGTGCAAGACAGAAAGGAACGCCCACCCCGGCTATGAAGTAGCACAGAGGATATAAAAGCCCAATGCAGGAGTGCAGTAAAGCAATGCAGTTAAACACCAGCATATACTCTACTCTTAACGCTAACCCCAAGTAATAACAATGACACACATTCAGTAATAATCCACACAGTGGCAAAAGTTGAACTATTTTGAAAATTGACTGCGTGTGAGGAACAGCTGATGATGGCCATAGCAAAGGTAAACGGCAGAGGATCGCCAGTTCAGAAACGCATTTAAATCAGTAAAGGAAGAAGCAGGCATCACGTTTTTAACGTAGTTTTAAACACAATGTGTGAACAGCTCCATACAGATTTAACCTGAGAGATACAGTTTTTTTATGGTTTAAGATAGTAAAGGAATAATACATTTATGCAGTTATGAACATGTTAATATGCTAATATGACGGTGATTTGATGCTTCACAAAAGTTGCAGACACCTTTACCAATATCAAAATGTTTTTGTGACGCAAAATTCATTTAAACATCCAGTTATTCTTTACTCTAAGAAACCGGCTCCTATAATAAAAATAAAAAAACGCTGTAACTGTAAAACTAAATCAATTGCTACTCTTGACAGTAGGGTTGGGCAATGTTGACCAATTTAGCATCGTATGATGTCTAATGTGAAACATTGCGATGGACCATGGCATCGTCTTCACAGGCAGAGGTGAATTATTTATGAATATTTAATTAATTCATAACAAATTAATTATTTGTAGCCTACCGTTTCAACTATCTGACCAGCATGGTCTTTGTTTTACCCATAACCAAATCATAAATAAATAAAGATGTTACACACAAATGACCACATGCCAGTCACTTTTTCCACTGGACTCTGGCATGAATAGGCAGAGTGATCCGTGTCGTTATAATGGCGTCGACAAACTTGGTTGGTAAAAAGGTGCACAACAAACAGTATCTGAGGGTTTCTCTAAAATTACTAAGCAGTGTATTGACGCTGTGACACGTTACCTGATAGATTCAAAAGCCTGAAGAGTCATTAGATAGAGACCAGATTGGTTAAATATCACGTTTAACAACTATAGTGAGACACCATCCAGTGATACATCATTGATAAACTGTCCGTACACTGTTCTCTGGAGCTCAGACAAGCGCATGACAGTGTGTGTGTATGTGTGTGTGTGTGTGGCTGTATCTGTGTGTGTGTGGTGTCACGTGATGTGCGTTTTTAGTGGACGGAGGGCTGTTCAGAAATGCTAGATGAAACACAAGTGTAGACGTGGATCATTTTTGTTCTAAAATGCCATTTTAAAACTAAGCTGTGTTTGTGTAAACGGGGCCTGAGTGTGTATTTTTCTTGAGCGGGTTTGTGACGGGGGTGGGGCGAAGGATCGGCGATGCCGGCTTAGCATCATGATGTCTATCGGCCATAGGTGATGCACAATGGCATCGTCAATCGACCCAACCCTACTTGACACATGAAAGTGTGAAGCCTGTGGCCCACAACAAAGTTGAAAAGTTATCGCATATCATATTTAAACTGTTTACTATAAATTTATGTAATTTTGCTCCCATGAATAATTGAATATTAATCAGATGATGTCATTATTCTGCTGTGCCGTCAGCCAATCGTTCCATTGCTGATCATGATTTTGGGGATCGATAGATCTGTCCTTCACAACACACGCAGCGATCTCAGATCAGTTCATCCAGACATTTTAATCTGATTCGGGAATTTGTTTGAAGAACCAAATTAGCCAGAGATCAGTTATCAAGATTAAAAGATCCAGAGTCTGCCAAATCATCTCAGATCATTTAAGCGAAGTACGAAGAACGGACCCCAGTTGTTGTTTTATAATAGAATTGTACTTGTACATGTGTAATGACAATAAAGTTGAATCTAATCTAATATGTTTATTTATTAAAGAGAAGTCATCAGATCTTAACTTATTTAAATGGATTTGATCATGTACTCGAATCCATAGTTAATAAATCGTTTTTTTCGAGAGCTCTCTTAATTGTTTTAAGCTTCAGCTACAGTGTAGTACACAGCACATGACTTAGTTTTCATCTCCTCACTTATTCTAACATGTGTAAACACACTTGTGAATGCTGCTCTGGATATGTAGTGTGTTTTATACACAGTGATGGTCAGATCATAAAGGTTGCTGACCTCTAGCTCAGACACTAATGCAGCCAAAATTATTTTGGTTTTGTGAGAGCAGGCCTTGCGTAACAACAGCAGATTATGGGCCATTCGTCCTCTGTGACTCGTGTGTGTGTGTGTGTGTGTGTGTGTGTGTGTGCGCCAGATGTTTTGCTCTCAGAGCTTCTAATACTCATTCTGCTTTAATCTGAGAGTAGCAGAAACACACAGTCAGTCAACAGAGGCAGATCACAAATACAACTTCTCAGAAATCTCTCTCTCTCTCTCTCTCTCTCTCTCTCTCTCTCTCAAGAGATAATCATCATTAATGCAAATGCCTCCAATCCGTCTCCTGCTGAGTGCAGAATGAGATTGGAAATGAAAATGATCAACCATTCAGTCTTTATTTAGCAGTCAAAGCTGTAGTGGATGTTTACATTTTTTTATTTGAACTCAAATTCATTACACAAAGTTTTTTTAAATTTTATTTTGGTCTCCAATTCAAAACCTAGTGAGCTACCTACGTAGGGTGCGTTTTAAGGGCATACTCACACTATGCTATCCGAACCGTGCCCAGGCCCGTTTCCCGGATCGTTTAAGAAGTGTGAGCGCTCTGAATCGGGCTCAGGCACGGGTCACTTGAGCGGCCCTGGCCCGGTTGGAAGAGGTGGGACTGAGCGCGGTTCACTTGGGCTCAGGTGCGATTTGCTTACAGTGTAAGTGCAAGCGTGCCCGAAACTGAAAGTGAGACATGACTTTTAAGGGACTGTTTCATATGGATTAATTAATCATTCGTACTGTTTAATGAACGCAAACTGTCGTGTATTATTAAAGATGCAAACCTCTCACTGCACGTCAGCTGCACCTTCAGCAAACCTCCTAATTCCTGCAGCACGAGGACCGTTTATGAGCGTCAAAAGTGGCTGATCTGTTTGGCGAAATATTAGACTGCTTGTCACCGGATATCAAACAACATAAACGATATAACTAAAGAAAACTCCACTGTGCTTAGCAAGAGCGCTTACTGAGCAGCGCATCACCGATGTTGTAAGCGTACCCAGGCCCGAATGTAATTCAGTTCAAGGCAACTGTACATAGTGTGAGTATGGCCTAAAACAGCTAATTTTTATTATAGTTTATATAAATTTGTTTACTTATTTACTAAAATGAGTGCTCTCTCTTTAAACGATCTGTTTAAAAATATTGCTCAGTAGCTACTGTATTCGTTTTTTGATGTGCGCATAAAAAATGGTTGATGGAAACGGCAAGATGCGCATAAATTTTGAAAATGTGCATAACTGAGTAGGATAAACTTTTTTATTCGAAAATATGTGCATATAAACTACAATGGAAATACTTTTAGCGAACAAATTTCATGTGATTTTGTTATAAGAGATCATGTGATGATAAAAATGTGTGTGAATTGACAAACTAGCAGGCTGAGCACATTTTAAACCATCTGAAATGTTGTTTTGGTCTAAAACGCCTCAACCGTTTCAGTATTAGTGTTATTATATTATTAATGACCTCCAGAATAGTCAAGAGCGTCTGCGCTCAGCATCTCTTGCTTTCAAACGCCACCACGTGTTAATTGCGTGTCAGCATCGTCTTCTGAAGCGAAAGCCATTTATTAAAAAAAAAAAAAATTGACGCAGCTTCTCCTATCGCAGCAAATTCCATGTACTTTTGATATTTGGAGTCAGTTAATCAGGAGTGATGATTTTGTTCTCTTTGACTCCTTGAATGGAAACGCTGCTTTATTCGCACGTCTTATATGCGATAATACTAGGGCCAAACAGAATCTGCGGAGAATTTTGTTAATAATTGGCGGATTTATGCAGAATGATTGTGGAAGTATCATAACTAAAAAATGTATATATGAAGTTAATAATAATAACTTTTAAACTTTTATTTAATGTTAACAATGCAAATCCAATTAGATCCACTTTATTTGGTAAACAAAGCAAGTCTCTCATATAATATCTCTACTAAAAGACAGAAAATATTACTTTACAAATTGTATTGTGAATAAATCATATGAACATTTTCATATTAGTCAATAATTATACTGAAATTCATTTAAAAACTGAATAAATATAAATGTACACACATTTACTCAAGTAAATAAACTGAATCAATGATGGGCTAAAAATCTGTGGAATTCTGCGCGCACAGATTCCGTGTGGGCCTAGATTTATACTAGGGGTGTGAACCTACACTGGTCTCATGGTTCAGTTATAATTATCATGCCATCAATTCGATATCACGGTGCATTGACGATGCTTTCCATAAACAATTTGATATTTTACTTTGCAGCAAAAGAATACTTGTATTAAAATGTATAATTTATAAATATATTTATATATTATTTCTAATACAATTTAGTCCTTTAATACAAGCAGTCCGATATATGACCTGTATTTTTATTTGACCTGCTCAAAGAAAACACTCTTTGTGAATGAACAAAATTCACATACAATCACATGAGCATTTATAGCAAATAAACAAACGTAAATATTATCCCACTTGCTTTTTGAGCGTTGTTGAGCGAGATCTTAAACTTCTATGATTGATCACATGCCCTGCAGAAAGGGCTGCGATTGGCTCTAATGGCCAGCGTGGCTCTTGCACCGATGTTAAACGGCCGAGGCGATCAGCTAATCTATTATAGATGGCGACGTGGTGGAGAAAACGCTTGTGTCTGGATCCACAAGTATCGTTATTGTTGTAACAGCCGAGAGAGGAGATAAAACGTTACTTCATGAACACGCCAGCAGGGCAAAGCAGCCACAGTGAGTGAGAAAGAGTTTACAGCTTTCATTTTTTCCTAGGTGGGTTCTGATGTACTTTCCTGTCAGTGAAAGACTGTCCAGCGAACTCGCACACAGTGAACTGTACACAGTTATCTGCTTTTTAATTAGTTGGACCATTTTAATTACTCGCAGTCTCCTCCCTCGCCATAGTAAGCTACCGCCTTATAGCGCAAATGTGATAAATGACGTTAGTACATAATAACTGGTTATGATTATTACTGAACTGATACTGAATTGTTTGCGTCTGCATCGCGGTGCATCAAAGAAACAATTAATTTTGGCACCCCTAGATATTACAGTTCTGCGCATAAACAACCGCTAAACTAACTTGTCAAGGTATCCGTATGTTGCTGCTTTCTGATGATTTGCAGTGCTTATAAAGTAATAAAATAATGTATCAATAATGACATGTGCTATAGGTGAATTGGTTACACTCTCAGAAATAAAGGTATGAGCGCTGTCACTGGGGCGGTACCTTTTCAAAAGGTACACATTTGTACTTAAAGGGTCCATATTGGTACCTCAAAAGTATATATTAGTACCTACAAATTTTACGAGGAAGACGTTTGTACTTTTTAGGTACTAATATGTACCCTTGAGGTATTAATATGGACCTTTTAGGTACCAATTTGTACCTTTTGAAAAGGTACCACCCCAGTGACAACTTGCCTACCTTTATTTCTGAGAGTGTACGCTAAATTGGCCATTGTGAATGGGAGTGTATGGGTGTTTTCCAGTTATGGGTTGCAGCTAAAACATATTTAAAACATATGCTGGATAAGTTTGCGGTTCATTCCGCTGTGGTGACCCCTGATTAATAAAGGGGCTAAGCCAAAAAGAAAATGAATGAATGAATAAAGTGCAGCCCTACTACTCACTACTGTTGAGTATTTTTAAAAGGGCTATCTTTTCCTCATACTTTGTGTAATATTTACAGCAGATACTTTTACTCACACTTCAATTTTGGTCAGCTAATGGTACTTTTACTTGAGTATGATTTTTGTTTTAGTGGTTTTTCCACCACTGGAAATATCTAATAAGCTTTTCTCTGCGTTCCTCCAACAGGCGTGTCATAAACCCCATCAGAAGTCATCCATAAAGCCTGCTGGCTGATTTCAGTTCGCTGAGGAGGACGTCTGCCCATGCACACGCACAGCACCATGGGAAGCTCCCCGGAGGTGCTGTCCTGGACGTCCTGTCCCAGCCTGCTGGTAGGCAAGCTGAAAGAGGAGCTCAAACTCACAGTCGTCGGAGATTCGATGAAGAAACCCAACAATAACATCTCTCCACAAGCGCTTCTCCCTCCTGCGCCGCCTCCTCCACCACCACAGATCATCACAGATCTCGCTCCTCCAACTACACTGCCCATGCCTCTCCATCATTTACAGCTGCCAGTCCGAGATGAGGAGCCAGGCGGCACCAGTCCTCCATGCACAGCACTTAGCGAGGACTCAACAAGAGAACAAGGACACTTCGAGAACAGTGTTTTACAGCTACAAGAGCAAGAAGATGCCGAAACACCTGGATCTTGCGGTCAGGGTGGATGTGGGAGTGGTGGAGAGGAGAAAAACGAGGAGAACGGCTGTCCTATGGAGCATAGTGGAGACGACACGCACCATCATCCACATGAGGACATCAAACTGCACTTTCACAGAGCCGGGACGGGCAGCGGAGGGTTCCTTGAGGGACTATTTGGGTGCTTGAGGCCTGTGTGGAATATCATTGGAAAGACGTATTCAACAGAGTATAAGCTTCAACAGCAAGGTTAGTGGAGGCTGGGAAGTGGCAAATGAAATATGAATTACAAAATGAAGTCGGGTTATCTTTATTTATATTCCACTTTCGTATTAAGCTGATTCTTTGTGTCGATCAGCTGGTTTGTCTATAAGCTGACATACAAGCGATCCGCTGACGAATCGTGGCTTTAAAACTCTCCAGTGTCCATGTATCTGTGGTAAGCAGCATCAGTTCAGTGAACTGATGATCTTCGCGGCCAATCACAGTCATTTCTGATGAGCATGTAAACACAATGGCAAATCAGCGCTGCACAGCGCTCAAATGTTAGCAGGAAATGGACGTTTTTTAAATTCCAGTATTGATTGGTACCGAATTCCAAGATCGTGATAACACTAACATATTCATTACTGAACATCAGCTTGTTAATAAACGTCCATTTAACTCTTTATTATGACAACAGTGCTGTTGAATGCTTGTTCTGATTGGTTGATGAGCATTCTAAAGTGTACCGTTATTTTTAGATAACTGCACAGCTAAAGTAGTTCCGGCAGGTTTTGAGCGCATGATGCTGTGTTTACACCAAATGTAGAAGTAGCGTCAAGCGTGAGTGATTTACATGTTAAGTCAATGCAAACGCACGAATAGACATCCTGCGGTGCGATACGCGCGAATGGAGCAGCGCGAATTGAGTGTTTTGCACGTTTTGACGCGTTTAACATGCAAATTGATCAAGTTCAAAAATCTGAACTTCTGCAGACATTCGTGGCGCGTTAACCAATCAGGAGTTTGCTCTTGTGGGGGCGTGATTATGATGTAGCGCCTGTTGTTGTTGGTGTCCAGGGGGAAAATCCTCCTACCTACACCGACAACAGGGCTGGGCTCAGTCAGAAGCACCGCTAAACCATCTTCCATGTTAAGTTTCTGGAGGAGTTTATGAGCTCTCAGAGCTGGGTGCACCTCTGAAAAGATCTAGTGGACTTAGACACGGCTCCAAACGTATTGACGCTGCTTTTCAGCCTTAATAAAGCACATAAACACAGTTATTTTATCAATAAAATCCAGGTTAGGCATTTAGCAGCGAAGCTACAGTCACCGGGCAGATAGAAGTCCTGCCCTTGACGCGAATCAGCGTCTGTTCTGAAGTGAATTTGATGCGTGAATGAAGCAGAGTTTGACGCACGAATGAAGCGAGTAAACTCAAATGTTCATGCGTCTATTTGCGCACGAATATCGCAATTTATCCGCACGTTCTGCGTCTGGTGTGAACACAGCATTACAGCTCCATATCACTACACTGAATGATTTGAGTGATTTCACAGCTGCAACAGTCAAAAATCACATCAAAACACAACAGTAGGCTCTGGACGAGATCTGGAAGAAACTAGTGCTACACACAGGAGCAGTTTGAAGACAAAAACATGACAACTGTCTGAAATACAACATCTGAACAGTGGCTGCAGCTGTTACCGTAATGGAAACAGAATATTAAATCATTAGAAACTAATGCACATGCACATCGCCTCAGCACATCGTCTCATTTTAGAATAATTTAATTGCCTGTCGTTAGTTATTCCTTACATAAACCATATTTTTACTTTAATTAAATTTTAAATTGACTTTGGGAAATAGTCAAAATAATAATAATAATTCCTTACATTTATGTAGTGCTTTTCTGGACACTCAAAGCGCTTTTACACAAAATACCAGGGTGTTCCTAAATGTCAGTGGTAAACAATCTCATATATGAAGTTTCTATGTCTGCACTAGATGAGAATACATTTGATTAGTTTTTCTTTGGTCAAGGAGCAGTTCAATTTTCTGATATATTGTTTCCTCATGTACTGGAAAAAATTAGCTGTGACTTGATCTTTGTTTTAATCTGCCATGAAGACACGTTCGTTTAACTCCTCACAAGTGTGCACCACTTATATAGGCCTATTGTTGTGTGCGCAGCATTTATATGTTTATAACCACCTCCGAGGAATTTGAGGGTCACGAATCATTGTTATTTTAGGGGTCACAGGCTGAAAAGTTTGGGCACCCTGGTCTAAAGTACTCTTTTTCACATATTTAAAAACATGTGTATATATAATAATGATAGTTGGAAAAAATTATGTAGTAATTAATGTGATAAATAAAATGCAGTAAATATTTAATGTAATAAATAATTAAATGAATAATAAATAAAAAATAATAAACAATATGTCGGCACAAAAGCCTAGTGGTTAGCGTGGCGACATATGGTGCGGTAGCACTTCAGTCCGTCCAGAGTTCGAATCCCGCCTCAAGGACATTTCCCGACCCTACCCCCCCATCCCCCTCTCTCTCTCTAACTTTGTTTTCTGTCTCTTTACTGTCCTATCTAATAAAGGCAAAAAGGCCAAAAAATAAAACTTAAGAAAAAAATAAAATTATAATAAACAATATACGATGACGGGTCCTGTTTGAAAATGTACTCTTGGCTGTTTTTGGTGAGTTTTCCCCCTAAATCACAGATTTAAAGTATGTATAATACACATACATGTGTATATATAAATGATAATAGGGAAAAAAAACAGATAGAAAGATCAACTACATGAAGTGCATTAAATTCTATATCTAATATTTAGAAAATCATAACATATTAAGTTAAACAAAAAAGTAAAACCGTTTGACTTCAAACTTTCATTTCTTATTTAATTAAAAATTTCAAACAAGTTTAATCTGATTTTGCTTCATCAATGATTTATTTGCTCTCTTTTTTCCAGCTTTTTGTAATAATTTGTGAAACTAAACATTTAGTACCCAATTAGTATCATTCGTATATACACAATATATTTACTTCAATAGCCTTAATCATTTGAACTTATTACAGATGTTCTAATGCTTTAATATTATTTATTTGTATTATAATACTTGTTGCATCTTAAAGGGGACCTATGTGCAAAAATAATTTTTATAAATGGTTTAAGCACACTGTTGTGCTAACAGTGTGTGAATATAACCAGCTTCCAATGGTAAAAATGTATTAATTGTATTTGTTATAATCAGACTTGATCAAAACAGTGTGCAGAAACACTTTGATTCACATTCTGTCTTTGTACGTGTCATCAGAGGAAGAAAGCCCCGCCCATTAGTGATGATCTCTTCTTCATTAGCATAAATAGCCCTGAGTGAGAAGCGGCCGTCTGGCATTAGAGTTTTGAATCTGTTGTGTAGCTCCACCCTCTTCTGAAAAGAGCACAATCTCATTTGAATTTAAAGCGACAGTCACTAAAACACCACAATTAGGATTAAAGCCTAAAAGAGTCAGTTTCAGAGAGTTATAAAACATTATTTGTGCGGCAATTCGAGCAGAAACTTCATACACACACACTATATTATTATATATATATAATAGAGAGAGAGAGAGAGAGAGAGAGAGAGAGAGAGAAAAGCAATGCAGTGGGAGAACAACACTTTCTTTTCAAGTCATTTGTAGGTCTTTCCTGTGGTTTTAATTATGCACCGTTGTGTGTGTTGTGATTGGTCAGTAGAGATGTGGGAGGTGCCGTTTGAGGAGATCTCAGAGCTGCAGTGGTTGGGAAGTGGAGCTCAGGGCGCTGTGTTTCTCGGGAAGTTTCGATCTGAAGAGGTCGCCATCAAGAAAGTCCGTGAGCAGAAGGAGACGGACATCAAACACCTCCGCAAACTCAAGCACCCCAACATCATCAGCTTCAAGTAGGTCACAGTGTCTCTGCTCACTGCACACCACCCGCAGGGGGAACAGAGCGTTGCAATAAAGGCTCTGCATTCAGTTCTGCCGCTGGATTTAGATCAAATCTTCATATTTTTTATATATAATCATGCTGCAAAAATGTTTACACTAATACATATTTAACAATACATCTTTAAAAGACACAAAGAAGAAGAAAAAAAGGAACAAAAAATGCTCAGATTATATATAAAACAGGACTACCCCAAATAAAGCCTCAGAAAAAGGCGTCAAAACATTGCTTATTTTCCTGATGATAATAATACAGTTACGATAATAATTTCAATATGATAGGGCAAAGACTAGAGGCCAGTCAATTCAAATATGAAGTCCAACCTAATTCATGGGTCAGATATTACTGGGGTATTAACTCAAAACTTGTCTTGTTCAAGTTTTTAACTGATAGAGATTTATTAGGGGTGTCATAATTAATTGTTTCTTCGGTGCACCGCGATGCAGACGCGGACAATTCGGTATCGGTTTAGTAATAATCATAACCGGGTATTATGTACTGACGTCATTTATCTCACATGCTCTATGTCCCCGTAGGTTACTATGGCGAGGGAGGCGAGCGCGAGTATTTACAACACTCTAACTATGTAAAAACTCAGAAACTGTGCACAATTTCACTGCGTGTGTGTTTGTTGAATACTGTTTCACTGACACTTACAGCAAAAGCCCCTATTTCACGGCGACTTCTCTCTCACTGTGGCCCATGAGTGCATCTGTGAAGAGCGCCAGCGTGTAAGAGCCAATAGCAGCGCTTTCTGTTGAGCGCGTGACCAATCAAAGGATTGTAAGAGAACTTGGTAGACAAGGCTCAGAGAGCGAGCGGGATATTTATATTTGTTTATTTGCTATAAATGCCTGTGTTGTTTAAAGGTACAGTTTATATATGACTGACTGTTTGTATTAAAGGACAAAGTTGTTTTACAAATAGTATGTAAATATATTTATACATTTTAATACAATAATTGCTTTACTGTAAAGAAAATATAAAACTGTGTATGGAAAGAATCGTCGATGCACCGAGATATTGAATTGAACTGAATTGATGGCATGACAATCGGAACCAAACCGTAAGACCAGTGTAGGTTCACAACCCTAAGATTTATCACTAATCCAATTAAGTAAATTATTTTTTTCTGTCTGCAAAGGTTAATAAAAATAATAATAAAAATAAAAATGCGTAAATAAGGTAGGGCTAGGCCTATAAATGGTATATCGAGTCTCAATATTTTTGTCTATAACAATGATAAACTCTGCACTTTTTATTCTATATTGATCTAAGAGCCAATCACACAGCAGACATGTGCAACAATGGGAATCGAAAAGTGTGCTAATATTAGAGGTGTACCTCATTTTTGGCCACCAAAACTTTATCGGCTTAAAATATGTTATGGCATTTAATGGACCCTCTAATTTTTGTGGCTTCAGTCATTGTTGTGGTACTCTCTTAAATCTGAAAGCAATAACAACTTATATCGAAATAGATATGTTATCATTTAAAATAGAAAAAAATAATCGAGATTGCATTTTTGCCATAAGGTATGCCCGAAAGCAATGAAACTGGGTTAAATGTTCTTTTTATTTATTTTTTTACTTGTTTATTTTTGTGCATAAATTCTGATCGATAGCTCAGATGATTAGTTGAGTTATTCAATTCACATGATCTGTTGACCCAAAGTCTTTTGAATTTTAGTTTATACATCTGTCTTTTATATTATCTGACAAAGTTTAGAAATGCTCCTAAAAATATACAGTTGAAGACAAAAGTATGCCCTAATGCAGGGGTGTCCAAACTCTGTCCTGGAGGGCCAGTGTTCTGGAGAGTTTATCTCCAACTTGCTTTAACACACCTGTCAGAAACTTTCTAGTACAGGAGTGTCCAAACTCGGTCCTGGAGGGCTGGTATCCTGATGAGTTTAGCTCCAACTTGCTTTAACACAACTGCCAGGAAGTTTCTAGTATATCTAGTACAGGGGTCGATGTCCCTACATATTTTAGTTCCAACCCCAATTAAATACACCTGAACAAGCTAATCAAGCTCTTTCTAGGTATACTAGAAACTTCCAGGTAGGTGTGTTGAAGGAAGTTGGAGCTAAACTATGCAGGACACCGGCCCTCCAGGACTGAGTTTGGACAACCCTGATCTAGTAAGAGCTTGATTAGCTGGTTCAGGTGTGCTTGATTAGGGTTGGAGCTAAACTCTCCAGGACACCGGCCCTCCAGGACCGAGTTTGGACACCCCTGCATTAGGGAACACTTTTGTCTTCAACTGTATATTTTTATGAGCATTTCTAAATTAATAAAATATTTTTTTAAAATATATTTCCCAAGTGATATTGAACAGAGCAATAAAGATTTTTTACAGTATTTTCTATGATTTTTTTTT
>CAIGQZ010032409.1:2312930-2326861 GCA_903798205.1 Danio tinwini
ATAAAAGATCCTTGTAAGCAAAATAACTTTCCTCTCTTCAACACCATCTCTTATCTGTTTGGTATTTGAAGGCGGGATCAACCTGTCAATGACATGAGATCCACCAATAGCAAAACACAATCATCCAATCAGTTCTCTATGAACAAAATCAAGCCCCACCCTCAAAATAAGGGAGGAAGCAACCATCACTACTACTTTCTTAAGCAGATTTTCATGAGCTTGGCAGTATATTTGACTGTGGGGTGTGTTGTGTGTGTTGTTTTCAGGGGTGTGTGCACGCAGGCCCCATGTTACTGCATCATCATGGAGTATTGTGCACAAGGGCAGCTGTATGAGGTTCTCAGGGCCGGCCGGAAGATCACACCCTGCCTGCTGGTGGATTGGGCTTCAGGGATTGCCAGCGGCATGAACTACCTGCACCTCCACAAGATCATCCACAGAGACCTCAAGTCACCAAAGTAAGACTGCAAACACACTTCATTAAGATCCACCCTTGCATATTGACTCTTTTCAATGCCATAGACAACAAAGATGATCCTTGTTGTGCAAAAGATCCTCCTCTTAATATAAAAGACATCTGGATTGTTTATTGCAGTGTTGGGTGTTATTAGTTTCAAAGTAACTGGTTACTGTAATTAGATTACTGAAAAGTTAAGGGATTACTTTCACTTTTTAGGTAATTTAATTAATAATAATAATTCCTTACATTTATATAGCGCTTTTCTGGACACTAAAAGTGCTTTTACATATTTTGGGGGATCTCCTCATTCACCACCAGTGTGCAGCATCCACCTGGATGACGCAACGGCAGCCATATTGATTGCACGCCACCTGATTGGTGGAGAGGAGACAGAGTGGTGAAGCCAATTATGATATAGGGATGGTTAGGAGGCCAGTGGGCAAATTTGGCCAGGATGCCTACTAGGGGTGAAACGGATCACTGTTAATCCGTGATCCTTACTGATCACAACTCACGGTTCGGAACGCACGTGACCTGCGGATTAATTTTATTTTTTTTTTTTACTTGACAGTTAATCCAACATTTATAACCACTGCAGAGAGATAGCCTCCCGCGTCATTCAAATCGCGTGCATAAAAGCATTTAGGCTTCCCTATAAGATATAATGATGACGGGAAAAGTTGTGGTGGGACCAGGGCTTAATTTGTGCTGGAACATTCCAGATAAGGTGTGGCGAGAAATCAGGTCCCCCCTGCAATCGAGTCCACTTAGGACCCCAATGGGTCGTCTGCGTTGAATGCCTGATCAAAATGCTTTTTATAGTCTATTCTAGTCTTTAGATTTTAACAAGACTTATCGTATTAGTAACATTATTATCGGTACAAGTTGTCAATCTTGATAAAAAGTGCTTTTTATAGTCTATTTTCAGTCTTGACATTTACATTCACTTCCATCTGCGACAGTCCTCCGCCATCCACCGCCCCAACAACCCCAAAACCCCAACAAAATCACTGTTTAATGAAACATGACGCTAATGAAACAAAGCAAATGTCTCCTCACTTTTTTGCTGATCCGAAAAATGGTCCAATCAGTGACAAAAAAAACGTAGTTTGATCCGAACTGCAGATTTGTGATCCGTTACACCACTAATGCCTACTTTTTTTTCGAAGGACATCCTGGGATTTTTAACAACCACAGACCAACATCCGTGACTTATCACGATGTTGCAGTAGCAGTATAGAGTCCCCATCAATATACTGGGGCATTAGGACCCACACAGACCGCAGGTTGAGCGCCCCCTGCTGGCCTCACTTCAGGCAGCAACCTAGCTTTCCCATGTGGTCTCCCATTCAGGTACTGACCAGGCTCGGCCCTGCTTAGCTTTAGTGGGCAACTATGTGAGAGCAACCATGTGAGAGCTGCAGAGAGCTAGCTGCCGGCAGATGAATTACACTTGTACTAGTATTACAATTACTAGTATTATAAGTATTACTAGAATAAGTCTACTAGTATTACACAGTAGTTAAAGCACTTATTAAATCTATTATGTTTACAATCTTATCTCTGTTAAACATCACTTGGGAAATATTTGAAAAATTATTTAAATTTCATAGAAGCCTTGAACTATGTTTTTATGTGTATTTCTTTAGTTTTTGTACATTTTTATTTAGTTTTTTTAATAATAACTAAAGAGTAAAGAAGTACAAAGCCTCTGATAATAAAAAAAAAAACAAGCTGATGAAAAGGTTTTGTGATAATGGAGTATCGTGGAAGATTTTGTCATTTTTGAGAAGTATTTATTAACAAAAATTGTTCCCAAACTTTATTTTTTAAAAAATCTTTAAGATTTTGTTTTAATTAAGACTTATTAATAGCTATCTTCTTTATAATAATCAAAAATAGGGCTGCACAATATTGAAAAAAAAACTGACATTGCAAAATTTTTATTTACTGCGATATACAGTTAAAGTCAGAATTATTAGCGCCTCTGAATTATTAGCCCCCCTGTTTATTTTTTTCCCAGTTTCTGTTAAATGGAGAGCAGATGTTTCATAATAGTTTTAATAACTAATTTCTAACTTATTTATGTTATCTTTGCCATGATGACAGCACAAAATATTTGACTAGATATTTTTCAAGACACTTCTATACAGCTTAAAGTCACATTTAAAGGCTTAAAGGTTAATTAGGTTAATTAGGCAGGTTAGGGTAAATCTGTAGACAATCACAAAAATAATTAGCTTAAAGAGGGCTAATAATATTGACCTTAAAATGGTTGATAAAAATGTTAAACTGCTTTCATTCTAGCCGAAATAAAACAAATAAGACTTTTTCATAAAGACAAAATATTATCAGACATACTGTGAAAATTTCTTTGTTTTGTTAAACATAATTTGGGAAATATTTAAAAAAGAAAAAAATCTAAGGGGGGCTAATATTTCTGACTTCAACTGTATATTGCAATATAATTGCAATTTGACCAGATGACTTGAATAGCTTCTAAAGAATTCATAATTTTAGATCAATTTGGGATCGATTGCTATAGGGGAGCATTATCTGCATAAAATATAGGCTAATTTAAAAAAAAAGACAAGCACAGTTCAATACAACAGAGAAATAAGCAATCATTTATGATACAATCATTAATAATAATTAATAACAACAACAAAAACACTATCGTTTTCATTGAGTAAATAATGATATAATGTACATGTAATCTTTAAGTTACAAACATTTGATTTATTGTACCAAATGGCTTGAATTAGCTTGAAATGCTTACAGTCACTGGTCTTAATAACACTTACAAATAATAAACCTTTACTCTAAGGTGAAAATTTGGAATGACTCCACTATGTTGTTAACTGTAATATCTGATCAACTATAATCCTGACTACATTGCAGATCCCTGCGATGTGACTATTGCGGACTCACACATTGCGATATCGATGCTGAAATGATATATTGTGCAGTCCTAATCAAAAATAAAGTTGGTGAAGTTGTTTCTTTAATGAACTTTTTTTTTATTTGGCATAGAGTCATCATGATGTCAAAGTTGTCAGTTCTAGAAAGTCATTTTTTATTATCAATTATTTATCACATTATTATATAGAGTTTGGAGCGTTCTCATTCTGAACGCCATTTTAAAACTAAAATGCAGCCTGAAGCAGGTCGCACACCAGAAGTGCTGTCGACTTCGAGCCGCGCAGCACCACACATTTCAGAATTTTAAACATAAGTTTCAATCAGAGTACACACACACCGGCACCGCAACTCGGCGGCTGTCAGCCACGACTTAGAACACTGTTCATATTTCTGCCGCGCCACAGAGCGCCATTTGATTAGTTTAGTTTTAAATAGCATGCAAATGTGAGCATTTGGTGTGTGGTACTTTCAACTGTCATGTGCGCGCCGTGTCGCGGTGCTGAGCGGTGCATCTCGTGTGTGACGCCCTTAAGACTAGTCCTGGATTCTATTGCAGGTTTAAGCTGTTCAAATGTCATTGTTTTTGCATTAAAATGCACACCAGTAATGTGTTTTTCTAACTCCTTTTTCATGCTTAAATACCCTCATTTTACTAAGGAGTAGTCCTGGCTTAAGCCTGGTCTGTGAAACCAGGTCTATCAAATTAAGCAGGTTAAAAGAGTAACGCATTTGTTGGGTATACAGGTACACATAACTAAAAAACTATCAACAATTGACCCTAGTAAACATACCATACATGTTACAACCATATTCACCATTATAAATGGTCTTGTTTTCTTTTGCAGTGTGCTAGTCACTCAAAATGACAGTGTGAAGATCTCCGACTTTGGCACGTCTAAAGAGCTCAGTGATAAGAGCACCAAGATGTCGTTTGCGGGTACAGTGGCCTGGATGGCTCCTGAAGTGATCAGGAATGAGCCAGTGTCTGAGAAAGTAGACATCTGGTGAGTGTGGATTAATGCAGCGTCATTCAGTGAGATTTGTCCAGATTCCAGAATGCATGAAAATGTGTTGCTTTTATAATTTTTTCTTGAGCATTTTTACCATACATTACAGAAGACTGAAACGCCATTGCACTGTAACATTGCTTTATATGTCAAAAAAGTCTTGTTTATATTAATTGTGCATATTAAAAGTCTATGTTTAAGGGTCACAGTTTGGCCCCAAAACACAAATTAACTGTCGTTTGAAAGCTTTATATTTAGCCACTGTTCTTTAAACCAATAGGTTTATTCAGTTTGTAATAATCATTTTAGTAAATTTAATATTACTGTCCTTTTATACAGTACTATGCAAAAGATTTAGGCCAACATTAAATCTGGTGTTTTACTGATAGTGTAACGAGTATATTTAACCCTTTACCACAAAATCAGTCATAAGTGTTGATCTTTCAGTTGATGTATGGTTTGTTAAGATTAGGGATGCAGCGATCCCAATACTTGGATCGGATATCGGTTCGATGGCTCGGGTATCGGCCAGCTGGTACCGATCCAAATCCGATCTTGCTCGTGCGCTATAATCTGTGTAATTTATAAGCCAACAAAAGCCACGAAGGTAGCCTATTATAAGGCACTAGAAAGTTGACATGTAGGCTAAATGTATCCCAAATGTTCTGAAGCCATTCTGTAGTTTATTGTGAAGCACAGATGAACATTCAAGTGGTTAAATTCATGTTCAGTTCAGCGGTTCCCGCTGCTGCGCATGTCAATCATTCTCCATTCATTCACAATTCATACTGCGTGTCACGTTCGTTTATGACAACACAAAACCCTTTCTCCGAGACTATTTGTTCCTGTTAATAAAAATAATCGGTGAGGAAATGCATTTAGTTTTGCATTAAATGGCTTCATTTTGACCTGCAACATGGAGATCATTGCTGTTTCTAAATCATGTTGCGCTGTGTCTGTTAGATCAGCAGATCACATTCACAACACTGGAGTAGAGAGAGTTATTACCTGCTCTTCACACACAAAGTAGGCCTACCTGTAAAAATAAATGAGAAAAGGCTCAATAATACATTGGCCAGATCCTTGACGTACTGATTTCTCCCCTTTGTGCTGCTGTTTTAGAAGTGTCCGTATACTGGAGGGCTGCATGCTGTGTCTCAGTGATGCAAGCGCTTCATTCAGGCACCATAAGATTACTTATCTTACAATAAGTTTATGTTCTCTCATCCATCCGACTGAGTTTATTCCTCCGAGGTGAATACTTTAACTGCTGCAGATAGTTTGTAAAGGTTGGCTCATTGTGGTCAAAGTAGTTGATTAAATTAATACAAGTGAAACTGACGACCCGGCACATATGAATTGTCATTAACAGAAAATGATTTAGCCTAATATAGGCTACTCTGAAACTGTGAATATTTCACTGTAATTTTATATATATTAACATTTTATTTAACAGAGCAGTTTGTCAGTTTGTGCGCTGAAGCATAAGCGGACCTTGTTTCGAACTTCACCTCAAATATTCTTGTTTATTTTGTAGATAACTGACCAACAAAAATACATTAAAATAACCAACAAATTATACCAAACGAAATTCGTTTCAAAAAGATAATTTTTCAGACAAAAAAATACACTTTCAGACATGTTTTCAGTTTCTCCGTCTCACTCATAGCAAGTTCATGCGCTGGGAAGTTTAAGTAAAACTGGCCTCAGATGGTTTAGTTTGGTCTGCTTCAAACCTGCAAGAAAATATCAGGCTTCGCTAAAAGGCAGATACTTTTACCAATGATTAGGGTCAATAGTGGTTACCTATTAAAGATTTCAAAGAAAAATCTTAATATTAAAAAGGAAACATAAGTTGGACCACAACAGATCAGATCAATGTCATAATGAATGCTCAAATAATGTAGCCCATACAGTAGTTTATAGCAAGCATCATGTTTAGTTAGATTGTGCCATCTGTCATCTACAGTAGGCCTATAGCTCTGTTATTTTTACTAAAGAAGATGTATTAATTGAGTTTATCACCAGAACTATAGAAACTATATTATGCTAATAAAAGTAATAAATAAAAAAAACAGCACAATATCAGGATCAGATCTGTATCGGTCAATACTCAGAATTCTGGTATCGAGATCTGTTCCAAAAAAATGGTATCGGTGCATTCCTAGTTTAGATAGGAGTTAGGTTAGAGACAGGACTTGAACCAGTGACCTTCTTTCTGTGAGGTGACAGTGCTAACCACCGAGCCACCTATTGAAAGCTAATGTTGGAGAAAGGCAGTTTGTCCTGGTTTGAGCTGCATTTCCACCAGTGTTGTTAGCAATATTGTCTGAACTAATGTAGTTGTACAGAGTACAGATACAGATAGGTTTTAATCTATTTTGTCATTCCTTCTAGAAAGGACTTCAGTGGTAATAGTTTTCATTTTCAGCATCATAATGGTCTGCTAATTGCAGTGAAATCCTATTTGGAGTAAGAATACAGCTGATGAAACACAGACAGTCATGAAATGGCCTCCACAGGGTCCAGACCTGAACATTATAGAGGCTGTATGAGATCACCTGGACAGAAAAAGAAGGATAAGACACTCTAAACCTAAAGTAAACCGCTGAAAAGTGCTAAAAGAAGCCTGATATTATTACGCAGCACATTATTAAATTAAATTCAATTCAATTCACCTTTATTTCTATAGCGCTTTTACAATGTAGATTGTGTCAAAGCAGCTTCACATAGAAGATTATAGTGAGTCCAGTTTTCAGTTTAAGTTCAGTTCAGTTTAGCTCAGTTCAGTGTGGTTTAATATTCACTACTGAGAGTCCAAACACTGAAGAGCAATTCCATCGATGCGCAGCTCTACAGATCCCGAACCATGCAAGCCAGTGGCGACAGCGGCGAGGAAAAAACTTCACCACTTGGCAAAAGTGAATAATAAAAAATTAAAAAAAACCTCAAGAGAAACCAGGCTCAGTTGGGCACGACCACTTCTCCTCTGGCCAACCATCTTGTGCAGAGCTGCAGTCTAGGCGCCGGAGGCTGGAGAATGCTGGACCTCAGCGAAGACTTGTCTGTCCCTGGAGCGTCAGAGGAATCAGTCTCATGCTCTCCACTCTTCCATGACCACCACAGCAGCTGCTCAGGATACGGCCTGGTCCAGGATTATGAGAACCTTGGGATCATCTCGTTGCTGGTCTTGGATTGCATCAGTGGCGCTGCATAGTCTGAGGGCCTCGGGATGAGTACTCCCAGATGGAAATAGACAATAAAGAGAATAATTAGCGTAGCTGCTGTGGGGCACACTCATTCGTCATACTGCTAAGTGATGCACTGAGCGTATGCTTTGCTAAAAAGATTGAATTGCGAGAGTGTGTCTGAGCCTCAGACATTATCAGGAAGGCTATTCCAGAGTTTAGGGGCCATAAATGAGAAGGCTCGACCTCCTTTACTCGACTTTGCTATTCTAGGTACTACCAGAAGCCCTGAGTTTTGAGATCTTAAAAAAGCGGGTTGGATTGTAGCCAGACAGGAGGTTGGTTAGATAAACAGGAGCTCGATTATTTAAAGCTTTATAGATAAGAAGCAATATTTTATATTCAATATGAAACTTAAAAGGCAGCCAGTGTAAGGAGGATAAAATTGGGGTGATATGATCATATTATCTAGACCTGGTAAGAACTCCGGCAGCTGCATTTTGTACATTATTAAAGAAAATGTCAGGACAATTAGAACAAAACTGTGCTTGGTGCCAATGGAAGCTACATTAAACTAGACTTTAGCTTGAAGAGGAAATGTTGTGCTGGTGTTGTTGTTCTTGTGCATATTTCCTAAATTTTCTGTTTGTTTTTAAGAGGGTTGTCGCGATACCATAAATTTAGGCCACGATACTATACCAGCTGAAGTATCATGATACCAAGCAGTATCTTGATACTGTATTAATTCATAACTCAAATTTACGAAATAAAGTAAATTGTCACAAATATCATGTTTTATATGTTATACTACTTAAATTTAATTCATAATTCCCTTATTATAGAAAATCTATTGTTTGTACAGATATTCAGTTTTATTTGTACTGTGTTTTGTTGTTATTGCAATAATAATAATGCAGAAAACTACGACCCGTCTGAATCGACAGTTCCGTTTTCAACTCCGCCCCTCCTGTGCTCGGCTAATCTCAGTGACCACCGGCTGCAGCCGTAGCTCAAGTTGAATGCATCTAGAAATAGGAAGTGATCGCGCGAGGAAAGAGAAGAGTAAAGAATCAGCCTTGAGCGAAAGAAAAACGATCGGGCATGTGTACTGTGAGACATAACTTGCGAGAGCGTGTATCGGGCCCACAGGAGATGGTTTAACAAGCTCGTGGGCTCATCGCATCTAGGTTCAGCTCTATGCGCAATTATCCTCTTGCATATCACCATGCACGTAAACATTTTCACAGTTCTTTTTGGCATAGATTTGCTGTCATGCTGATCAGTCCATTTGCTCACTTGTGCTTCATTTTTCCATCCATAGTCAATGGCATCATTGGCTACTAACGCTATGTAGGAAAAAAGTAACCATATTAGTGTTTTCAGCCATCGCTTATTGTATTTATTTAATGGCTCATTAATCATCAACTCACCTGAACCGTTCAAAAACAAATATATAAAAACGCATGCTGATTTTAAGGAATAATAGACTAATGCTGTCGCTTTAATACAATGCATTATTCAACAAAGTTTGTCATTTCACTTGATTCAGAAGAATAGATGCCTTTATATAACTGAGAGCATGTGATGCTGGTGCTGGACGTGGGTCTTGTATTCAAAAATAAAGCATGGCTGCGGGTGTGTTGCTTTCTCCAAAATATGAAAGTGTTTTAAGCATTTTTATCTGACAGAATGGCTCAAACATACAGACTTTTCGTTTGAATTAAACGTTGTGGCGACAGACGCAGGGTTTCAGTTATTAAAGGTGCTGTACAGTATGTAAGTTTTTGACTCTTCTAAAGCATAAAAATACTAAAATATGTGTGCAGATATTTAAGAAACATGCTCAGTGAACATACTTGTTTAACTGAAAAACATTGCTGAAGTCAGATATTCTGCTTTGAAAATGGTTTTCCATGCCAGAACGCTGTCTTTGTTTTGGTAAATTTAACCTGCACAATGCCAGTTTAGCCAATTATATTTCAGCACTCCGGGTTGCCTTGTTGGAAAACAGCGTATTTCATTCATTCATTCAGAAAGACTCTGAAAGCATGCGTCCGTGACCGAAATGCGACAGTGTCAGTGGACAGTATGACAAAATGAGACAGATTCAGTTCCAAATGAGGATATTAATTAGCAAATGACATAGATATTACGAACGTGAGCAGGTTACATTGTAACCGCGTGTTCTAACAACACGCTTTGTGACGAGATACGCAGTGATGAGCAGTTTGGCTGTTTGCACCAGACGAAACACGACAGAAATGTAAACACAGCCATTCAGAAGCACAAAATATGCACTCACTTATGAAATGGTAAGGTTTATAATCTATTTAATGCATGTTAACCCTCTTTAACATCATTAAATGTAGATGCTGACTCACTCATATGTGTTTAGTTCTAAAGTTTAATCTCAAACGGTTTATTGTATTTTCAAGATCTGAGGTAAACTATCTGCTGCTGCTTTCAGTAAATGGCAGTAAATGTCATGTAAAATGTCATTCAAACTCACATTGTTAGCATTTAGCACTGAATAAAGCACATGAGGTTTACCTGAGGTGATCACTGTCATAGGTTTCTGTTGTTCAGCTGTGAGAAATAGAAGCTGTTTCTAATATATCAATTTGAGGTGTTGGTTAAAACCAAAACTCCTTTTATTATGGGAAATATTCCCTCTATCGTGTGCCGTTGCTTTTATTTAGAACACAGTTTAAATCACTCGCTCCTGTACTCAATCTGGCAACCCACACGTGCATTTATTATGTTCCAGGAGTGCAATACCTAGTTCAACCTGGTGTCAAACTTACATAGCGCACCTTTGAAGCAGATGCTTTTTGTATTGTGGTATGAGTTTAAAATAAGCTATTCTTTTATTTTTTGGATCATGCATTTAACAAAAAGACATTATTCGACAATATGAATATTTCACTTATGTTAAACAGTTTGTGTTTGGGCCGAGGAAAACTAGCTGATTTGACACGCTGAATTGGGCCAAGCTGTAAATGTTTATTTATGTGTGTGCAGGTCGTTTGGTGTGGTGTTATGGGAGCTGCTGACAGGTGAGATCCCCTATAAGGATGTGGACTCGTCTGCTATCATCTGGGGTGTGGGCAGTAACAGTCTTCATCTACCTGTGCCGTCCACTTGTCCAGACGGCTTTAAGATCCTCATGAAGCAGACCTGGTGAGACTCCACATCTATACATTCGTCTGTGCTGCTGTATACACTACCTGATAAAAGTCTTGTTGTCTATCTCAGTTGTAAGACCACCAAATAAAAACTTGACTTCTAGTTGATCATTTGGAAAAGTGGCAGAAGGTCGACCTAAGATGGACCCAAGATTCTCACATAAATCAGTCAAGTTTGGTGAAGGAAAAATCATGGTTTAGGGTTACATTCAGTATAAGGGTGTGCGAGAGATCTGCAGAGTGGATGGCAACATCAACAGCCTGAGGTATCAAGACATTTGTGCTGCCCATTACATTACAAACCACAGGAGAGGGCAAATTCTCCAGCAGAATAGCGCTCCTCATACTTCAGCCTCCACATCAAAGTTCCTGAAAGCAAAGAAGGTCAATGTGCTCCAGGATTGGCCAGCCCAGTCACCAGACATGAACATTATTGAGCATGTCTGGGATAATATGGAGGAGGAGGCATTGAAGATGAATCCAAAGACTCTTGATGAGCTCTGGGTGTCCTGCAAGAACGCTTTCTTTGCCATTCCAGATGACTTTATTAATAAGTGATTTGAGTCATTCAGAGATGTATGGATGCAGTCCTCCAAGCTCATACACAATATTCATTCTGTTTTCCACTGCAGCATGACTTTATATTCTATACTGGACATTATTTCTGTTCAGTGACAAGACTCTTGTCTAAGCAAAGTCAGACCTTACTGTCCTAATGAAATCATTCAAAATCAAGGCATGATCATATTTTATTGTGCTAAAATAAGAGTAATCTAGAGGCCTTTGCCTTTCATATAAGCCACTTCTGATACCAAATAATCAACTAGAAGTCAAGTTATTATCTGTTTTCCTAAAACTTAGATAGGCGACAAGACGTTTTTCAGGTAACGTATAATGGAAAAAAAAACATAATGTTATTGTTTGTGGACTCAAGCTACAAGTATGACAGTAGTTGTATACAGGAGGTTCATTCATTTGAGCTGAAGCTTTTTAAAAATATTTTTTATTTTCCAATTCCCTACTTATACTATGTCCTAAAAGTACTGTATGTTTGCAGCCCTGTTCCTGAGTGTTCTCTGAAAGAAAGTAATATTGATTGTTTGTGATAGTAATAATAATTTTCCTGTAGGCAAGGTAAACCTAGAAATCGGCCGTCCTTCAGGCAGATCCTCCTGCATTTGGATATCGCCTCCGCTGATGTGCTCGGGACGCCACAGGAGACCTACTTCAAATGTCAGGTCAGAAGAACACACGAGTCATGTGATTCATCAGCAAACAACTCTTGAGTCAGTTCAAAATTGCTCAAAAATCTTTCTTAAAGGGGAAATGAATCACTCAGTCAAGTTTACATTATTTTGTACATTGGAAAATGTATTAAACAAACTTGAATAATGTAAACATTTAGCAGAAAATGGCATGTTTTACTATAGATTTTAGACCTAGGGCGCTGCCATCTTGGAATGCTGCTGTGTCTGATATCAAGGGGTTGGTTCCTTTCCATCAGCTGAACAGATACAGTGGAAGTAAAGGACTGAACACAGATACTGCAAAGCCTAATTTAGCCCAATGCTTGAAGTTGTGGACGTGGAGCTGCTGCAAATACAAGCATCAGATGTGTGTCTAATATAAAAAAATATATATTTATTCTTTTTTTCTTTTTTCCCCTTTTAATTACTGATCATTTAATGCGATGTGGTCAACTCTCTGTATTACGCTGCCTGACTGCCTGTATATATATATATATATAGAAAGAGAGAGAGAGAGAGAGAGAGAGAGACCTCCTCTCCCTCATCAGTCATCTTTCCATCAAGCAAATTTCTTGTGTTAGCCTTGGTTGGTGACATCATCGACCAGGGGTGCATTTCCCAAACAATGACGGAACTCGCAGCTAAACTATCACAGTACGATGCATCGTTTGGGAAAAGAACAATGTAGTGACGAGTGTTCGCAGATCCATCGCTTGAACCACGTTAGTTATAACGTAAAACACCCATAATAATGCTCTAAATGGGGTGGAGTAACAACTTCTTTAGAGAACCATCCCATCATTTCTTTGTGCAAATTATATTGTTTTACACGCACACACATTTAAAATAAAATCCAATATTAGTTTTGGTAAAAACATGCACCCGCTTTCCATATTAATTGAAGTATATGTAAATGGGACATATAGAGCCTGTGTTTCCTTTACTAATATTATTGAGAATATTACATATTCTATTCTAAAACATAAAATCACTTACAAAAGCAAACACCTATTATAATATCATATATAAATCACATAAATAAATAAATAATGAGGTGATTTATCATAAATATATGTACTTTAATAATAATATTAATAATATTAATGATGATGATGATTTTTTTATTATTATTAAGTAGGATGTGGTTTATTTATTTTTAGTTCTAACCAGCAGGCCCGTGCCATATACAGTACAGATACTTAATAAATAGCCCACTATAAATAAAAAAAAATTACGTATGCTATTTTTTTTGTTTTCACAAGCTTTGAAGACGTAACATAAATTCTGCTTTTAAATAATAGCTCACCTATAGCTTTTGCCATGAGGCTGTGTTCAAAATGACATCAATGTTTTCAAAGTGCACTGCGAAGGGAGCGCAATTGTAAACATGAAGATCGCTAAAACTGAACTGTAAAAATACTTTGAAAGCAAATTACACCTAAGAGAGATGACCTTAATGCTTTTGTTCTAAATGAATAGGGCATAGGGGGGATAAGTGGGAATAGAACACAACCAGGAACTATGTTTCTAACTACAGCTACAGAGGTGTTGTTTCAAGTGCTCAAGTTTGCGAAGCAGTTTGCGAATGTTCGTTGGAACGATGAATTCAGGAAATGGCAAATCATCAAACTACGTTTGTAACGACGGAACTTGCAACCTTAGTTGGCTAACGATGGTTTTGGGAAACGCACCCCAGAGCGAGAGGTGGCAGTAACACACCAAAAAGTTTGTTGTCGACCACCGAAAAACAGGTAGAAGAAGAAATCGTCATTCTCGCCGTCATCTCATGGTGTGTATTTACTTTCATCGGCTAGACACCGTCCTCACAGCTCTGGGAATGTCGGTGCCATCACTTATTGATCCACGATCACAAAATGTAGCTTGTGTGGACGCTACTGCACTACTTGACTAAAAAAGAAAAA
>CAIGQZ010032409.1:2331861-2343531 GCA_903798205.1 Danio tinwini
TATTACCTTCTCTGCTATGCCTTCAGACAGTGATATTGCTGAGTGATGGCGCCACAGATGTGCAGTCATGTTGGAAGTGTTTCTGTTCGATTAGTCTATATGTGTAACCGAAATATCCCCACCACGCGGATTTGAAAGACACCAGCGCTTCCTCGTATTGCTGCCTCACTTCACTGCCGCTCGCCATGTTAAAGTGTGGAATGATGGTGGAGCGCCCCCTAACTTTAGAGTATAGTGATTGAATATTTACTCGCGGGGAGGAGTTTCCTCATCTCAGCTCGTAGACTTACAGGCACACACAAACAGTCAACTCGGAGAGAAATAAAACGCACGTAAATTATTTAAATGTAAAACGGGAAAAAACGCAATTCACAAGCGCGTATTGAACCGTGGATGTTGTACCGAACTGTTCAATATTGTATTGAGAATTGTGGCATCTCTAGCATATAGTAGTCTCTGCTTTATTTAAAACATGGCGGTTCCGTTGTTTTTATTCTGGCTAGCTCCACGAGTTCGTGACGTATCTCTGTAACCAATCAGCGTTCAGCTGCACGTGTAGCTCCACCTTTTGGTACCCTTTCTCGTGTTTGGTACCCTTTCGAAAGAATGTCAAAAAAGTGGTATGGTACGGTTCGGTACACCTTTTGACAATGGAAACAAGCATAAAAGCGCACTGAACTGTACCATACCACTCAGTGGAAACGGGCCATTAATCAACATTCCCCAAGAATATAAATGTACCCAAATTACCCCAAAGACTAGTTTTTTTATTGTCTGGTTAAACAGTATATTAGCTATCATCTCAGTTCCTAGTATAGGCGAATAACAGGTCATATACAGTCACATACTTGGATTTATTTTGTGATAACATCCTGTTGTTCTGCTTCTTATAAAACCTCTTGGCTAAATAATAATTAAATGATCAACAACATAATAATCTGTGACAGACGGAGTGGCGAGAGGAGGTGAAGAAACATTTCGAGAAGATCAAGAGTGAAGGCACATGCATCCATCGGCTGGACGAGGAGCTGATCCGCCGCAGAAGAGACGAACTCAGGTGTATATTAATTTAAATTAATTTATTTCATTTTTTTATTTGACTTATTCATTTAGTTTTCGTATGCCATCTCATAATGTTTTATTATTTTAGTGATTTTATTGAACTCATGCCTGTGCTTTATAAATAAACTTTGACAGTAAGAGCTCATGCTGTGTGTGTTTCTCCATCCTCACTGCCTCTGTGTGTTTCAGACACGCTCTGGACATCCGAGAGCACTATGAGAGGAAACTGGAGAGGGCCAATAATCTGTACATGGAGCTCAGCGCTATCATGCTACAGCTGGAGGTGCGCGAGAAAGAGCTGCTTAAGTGAGTTCCTCAAGCTTTTCAATTATTCATTGCAGTAAGTAGAGGTTTCGTGCTAAAAAATAAGGTGTGTTTTCAGTAATGAGCAATCATATTGCATCTTTATTTATTTATATATGCACCAATATAGCTCCGAAATCCCAATGTTAACCTAAGGACATCAGACTAAATCATGCTAATTCATAAAAATGTTAAATGTTTTTATTATATCAATACATTCACTCTGAAAACACTGGGTTGTTTTAATCTAGTGTTGGGTCAATAAAAAAATTTATTCATTCGTTTTCCTTTGGCTTAGTCCCTTTATTCATCAGGGGTCGCCACAGCGGAATGAACCGCCAACTTATCCAGCATATGTTTTACACAGTGGATGCCCTTCCAGCTGCAACCCAGTACTAGGAAACATCCATACTCACTCATTCACACACACACTCATAAACTACGGCCGATTTAGTTTATTTTAATTCTCCTATAGCGCAAGTGTTTGGACTGTGGGGGAAACCGGAGCACCCAGAGGAAACCCACGCCAACACGGGGAGAACATGCAAACTCCACTCAGAAACGCCAACCACCGGGACTCAAACCAGAGATTTTCTTGCTGTTCAGGCTTGTTGGAAATGCATACCTCAGCCTACAGTTTTGCCAAATGTAAAATACGTTGCTCCCGGAATGTGTCGTTGCACGTTTCAGAACACAAATCCACTAGAGGGCGCTTTGTACAATTTTGCGAATCTGAAATATGTTACTTGGGGTATGTTTTGTTGTACATTTCTGACTCATGTTCTTCTTGTACACATCCAGGGGATGACGGCTCTTGTTATACAGATCCGCTAGCGAACCACTGAGCTAAATCCTTCTTCAAACCCAACCAGTAGTGTTTTCAAGAGAAAAGTGCACTGTAACCACATAGATTTACCTTGATTTTACATTGCTTTTATCTCATTTGTGGAAGTGTGCTTCACTGGACTCAAACTCGAGTGCTCTGCAGCACAACACCGTAAAATTTTAGCTACCTAGCAAACTGACCACGACAGAAAAGTTGTCCATATGGAGATAGATAGGTGACAAAAACATATTCAATTACAAGTCATAGACAGCGTTAAGTTATTTTGTGCTAATTATTGATTGTTGTGCAAAGAACTACGCGAAAATAATCCTTTAATTATTGATAATATGTCCCTGCACGTATCATTATGTGTGAAAAGGAACAAAAGTTGTTATCATCATACTACCCCCTAGTGTTCATTTACATTGAAACTTCCATTAAATGTATCTTGAACTACTTTTTTTGCGGGTTCACATAAAACGTAGGCTGAAGCACGTATTTCCAGTGAGCCTGTTTTGTTTTTAGTGATTGTACAAAACAGATAAAGTGTATATTGTATAGTAGTTGTATTGCAATATGCAATTGTGAACATGAATGTCAATTTGTGTGTCTCTCTCTCTTGAATCTGTTCGTTTATTAGCATGATATTACTGTAATGAGTTTGAACTCTGACCTGACAGTGCCCGAGTGCAGACATCTCTCTCAAACTCTCATTCAATCTAATCTGCTTCAAGCATGTCTTGACTCTCCAGAATATTAATGACCTATATTTTCACTGAAAGAGCACACAGTGATCATCCCGTCAGATCGTACACGCATCTGAATGTCTGCTTCAGTGGTTTGACAGATTTGCATGTGTTTTTTTATAGGAGGGAGCAGGCCGTGGAGAAGAAGTATCCGGGAACGTACAAACGCCACTTGGTTAGGCCCATTGTGCGGCCCAATGCTGTTGAGAAGCTCATAAAGAAGAAGAGCAGCATGAACCATAAACCTGGGACGCAGCAGCCTAAGAGGTGAGATATCTGTGAAGACACAAACTCATGTGCTGTTTTTGATCAGATATTTACTTGTGAAAGGCAGGGATTACCAAACAGGTTACTGACCCCTGGAGGAGCACGAGGGAACTGCAAATTTTAGGAGAGGGGATGGGGTTGTATATTAATGTTATTTTATATTATATTAAAAATTATATAAGAAATTATTCTAAAAATATATATAATTATTAGTTAAATATTATATTTGACTAAAATATTGTCATGTTTTTTAACAATATTTGTATACGATATATACATTGTCATGTAAAACAAATAATATGAAATAGTTTTAATAATAAGCAGCTAATAAATAATTAATAAAAGAAATTGACAATGTTTTGACTATATTAAAAGCTCCTGAAAGCTTAATGATATTTTTATATTACATAATAAAATATTTAAAAAGATAAAAAGATATTGTAATATTTGATTTACATACTTTAATGTGGTTTAAAAATATTTGTATATAATATATACAAAGTTGGGTAGCACAATTGCCTCACAGCAAGAAGGTCGCTGGTTCGAGCCTCGGCTGGGTCAGTTGGCGTTTCTGTGGGGAGTTTGCATGTTCTCTACGGGTTGGTGTGGGTTTCCTCCGGGTGCTCCGGCTTCCCCCACAAGTCCAATGACATGTGGTATAGGTGAATTGGGTAAGCTAAATTCTCTGTAGTGTATAAGTGTGAATGAGAGTGTATGGGGGTTGCGGCTGGAAGGCCATCGGATGCGTAAAACATATCCTGGATAAGTTGGCGGTTCATTCCGCTGTGGCGACCCCTGATTAATAAGAAAATAAGCCAAAAAGAAAATGAATGAATGAATATACAAAGTTATTAAAAGTAAATAATATTAAATAGTTTGTATAATAATCTAAAAAAGCTAATAAATAATTAATAAATAAATAAATAAATAGATAAACAAAATTTAAATTAACTCTTTAAAAATTAAATTTAAATAATATTATGTTAAAACAAGAATTTAATCATTTTAAAATATATTTAAAAATGAAAATAAGAATACATTTCAGAATAAACTTTAAAAATTATATTGAAGAAGTGCATTTAAAATTGAAAGCTAATAAGAATAAATAAAAAAATAAACAATGCATTGCAAATAATAAATGATGTTAATAATAACACTAATAAAAAAAGCAAAGTAACAATGTATTGCAAATAATAATGAAAATAGTACAAATAATTAATATATATCTATACAAATAAATAAAGCTATTATTATTGACTATTAAAAAGTTAATTTTATTTGTTACCTCTCATTTGACCATTAACACCCATCAGAAACCTTTAAATATGCAAATACGTTGTTAAATTATATAAGTCTCTTTTTGTTATACAAATTTCATTGATCTTTCCTTATTGTTGTTTTAAAAAGCTGAATCGACCCGAGTTAACATAAGTTTTTTTATAAACTCAAAATCAACTGTATTAACTTTACACTTATGCAACAAATCATACAGAAGGCCCTACCAAATTAACATATGAAATGCGAAATGTTTTTTTTTTTTAAGATTTATTTTTGGCCTTTTTCCCTTTAATAAGTGGATAGGACAGTATTACAGATAGGAAGTGAAGTGGGAGAAGAGGTAGGGATGGGAAATGTCCTCGAGCTGGGATTCGAACTCAGGACGCCCTGAAGTGCTACTGCACCATATGTCAGCGCACTAACCACTAGGCTATTGTACTGACAAATCTTTTTAAATGGTTGCAAAATTCAAATCCCACCTTAAATGCTGAAAAAACTGTATCCATGTTTCTCAAATAGATATAAAGTTGGAAATGTTTTAGAAAATGTTGCACATAAGCAAAGTATTAAAAATGTCACTGAGTTTAAATATTTAAGTATCACGTTGGACTCAAACCTTCATTTCAAAATAATTTTTGTATTAAAAAACTTGCTACCACACTGAGATTCTCTGAGTTATGAGGCCTCTGCTATGTGTTTAAATACTATGATAGTTCCACATTTGTTGTACTGTATAAAGAGCTGGGCTCAGGCTTGTAAATCATCCTTAACACCATTGGAATCACTATACAAGAGAGCACTTAAAATTCACGATAAAAAGCCTCAGTTGTATCATCACTGTAATATCTTAAAAAAACATAGTCTCTTAAGTTTTGATAATAATATTAAACATTCCAATATTTGTTGTGTTTTTAAAATTCACAATCACAGTCGTTCTGCTCCATCGTTTAAAAAAGTTAATTTCCACATTAGAGAAAACATCGTGAACGACATGTTCTATAGTATGAGGGGAATGTATTGTCCCTAGACGTAAGACCTCTTTTGGTCAATCGTTTATTTATAAAGCCACAAATCTATGGAATTCTCTCACTACAGAAATAATCACATGCACAAATTATAACTAGGACTAGGAGGTGGTTTTTGTCAAATCAAATTTGTACACACTGAGTGAGATGTTTTGATTTGTCAGTGTTTATACTGTATGCAATATGCCTGTATGTTTTAAACTAACTTTTTAATTTATTGATTATTATTGTTTTAGTTTTTACCTCTCCAGGGACTGCAGGTGAAAAAGAGCAATCCTGCTACAACCTGGCACAATGCATCTTTCCTTTTTTTTTTTTTTTTGATTATCTTTTTTTTTATTGAACAGAGATCCACCCAACAAAAATAAATAAATTAAATAGAATAAAATCAGAAATACTGTAATAATAGGTACAAAATCAGGATTAAAACACATCTGATACAGTCATATTTAACCAAAATTGTACAGATTTTTTTACTGGCACCATTTATTTTGGCTGGGGTGTATTCCAAACTAATAATGTCAGTAGATAGAGCCTCCAGGATAGATCAGTTGTAGCAGATGGCTCCAGCCATAGTTTCAGGATTGTTTTTTTTGCAGCAGCAGCAGCAGTCACTACAACTGACAGAATCTTTCTTTGGTTGATGGATAAGGAGAGTGATGAATCATCCAGCATGAGAAAAAGCAATGGGTCGCATTGGATCTGAGTTTCCATTAGTTCTGATAGAAGGTCTCGTACCTTGGTCCAGAATGTTGCAATTTGAGGACATTCCCAGAACATATGTTTATAAGTTCCTTGTGTAGAGTTGTTACATGAGTGACTAAAAGAATCAGATTTTCTTTTCATTTTAAATAACAAGTAGGGGGTGGCATAAGCCTTAAATTAATTTATAATGAATCATTTGGTGAGCTGGGTTTTTTGAAGCTACAAAACAGTTCTCCCAGACAGTCTCCCAATCAATAATTGTATTGAGTTCTCTCTCCCAGAAGCCCTCAATTGATATATTTGAATATTGTCGTACTATAAGTGATTTATAAATTATATATTTACAATACCTCTAGAGTCCAAACTAGAATTTATCCAGTCTATCATATTTTAAACAACCTCATCTTTTTTGAGGTTAATGTAATAATGAAGCTTAATTATTACCATAACAATTATGCTCACTTTTAGTTGATGTTAGTTTAAAAGCACCTTCTTATAAACACTTTCCCATATAATTTGAAATGTTTTCCACGTGCATGGAAACATGGTTGAATAATTGGTATTTAAAGTCTGCGATACCGATCCGAACGACACCGTATCCATCATAAATTATTCCTGAGCTCATTAACCGGTGAATATGATCTCTTTCAGACCCGATCTGCTTCGCTCTGATGGGATTCCCAGCGTTGAGCCTCTTCCGGCCCCGTCTCCACTGTCTGGAAGCCCAAAAGTGTCCACGCCGCCTGGAAAGACCCGGTACCGCAGTAAACCACGCCACCGCAGGGCAAACAGCAAGGGAAGCCATAATGAATTTCCAGGTGCACTGAAGCCTAATTCAGGCCCACCAGAGGAACAGCAGCCTCTCCAGGAACAAAACTACCTTCAAAACCATCCTCTTCCTCCTCCAGAACCTCCCCTCGCCAAGGTCAGTGCAGGAATTATTGACAAAGAATTAAGGGTGGTCCATAGTGTATTTTTGTGTTTATAAGATGCAAAGCAATGTGTGCTCATGCTTTATTTGTGGAAAATCACATCATTTTTTCATATATCTTACTTTGAGTATATACAGCTACTCAGCTAACATGAAAACCACTGTCATATTTCCTAGTTCATCTAAAAGGCCCTCCCTCAAGAGGCTCTGATTAGTCAGCTAATATAATGTGCTGTGATTCGCGGATTGGCTCCACGTCACCATGTCACGCCGCTACAAGCACGTGCTTTAGCGCTGTGTAAACAGTCATATCAGTTTGACTGAATCAGACAGAAAAAAAGAGGACACAGCTGAACCTCACGCCTGCTCTCTAAAATAAAATCTGACAAGTGTCTTTCACATATATTCAGAATAAGCATGAGTAAGTAATATAAAATGTCCACATATCTTTTGCGAGTTTGTTGTTTGAGATGTAGAATGCATGGAAAGCGGCCGCATAGAGAGACACTGAAAGCGGCCGCATAGAGAGACACTGAAAGCATCTGGGGGAAGGGCTTCAAAATTTACTCCTAAAAAATGGGACAGCACTACAGTACCTGCACATGTCATCATATGTCACTGTAAGCACTTGCTTCATATGAGATCAGACGATGGCGACTGCTGTAGCTATTCTAGTTGTGTTATTTTTTTGGTATTTATCTTCAGGAAATCATTAAAGGCATATATTATGTTATCATAACCATCTAATGTGGCAATAAGATCATAACTGTACTGTGCATTTACACCGTGGCCTTATTCATCGATGTAAACACACCAAAACAACACTAACATTATAGCAGACACTGTAAAATGCTCATTCTCAAACACTAGACTTTTCTGACAGGGTGTTCGAGTGTCATCGAGTGTCAGAATGTTGTGGGACTGCTGTACAGGAGTTATTATTATGGATTATAGATCGCAAAATGAGCTGTATTTATTTTAGTGCTTTTTTATAAAAGCATGACGGTAAAACACGAACGCGGTTATAAATATATTAAAACATGTGCTTGTTTGTCGTAAAAATTCCTAATAATGACAAAAAAATACTAATTTGTGGCTCTCCTGAGTGGGTGCAGCTCAGTGGTTATTCTGTTAAAATTTTTTACCCCTTGGTTTCGAGTGCGGTCCTGAAAAATCTCTCTTTCGAGAGCTATCTAGCCCTTCCCCTTAGCTACGCCTTCAAGATAAAGAGAATTGGGAGACCCCTACCCCATCACATGAAGGGGTAAGGGGAAGGGCTAAGGGATAGAAATGGAAATGGAATTTATTAAGTTAAAGGTTTGACACTGATTAGAACTTGGTGACGACGAGGTCTTAAAATATTTAAAAGTCTTAAAAAGATATTGAAATTACTTTTAGGATTCCTGCATATACCCTGATATAAAGTTTCAAGGTTTACCGCGGTTTGGAAAAGTCAAGGTTTTAAAACCCCTAGCAATTCTATCATTCCCGTGATGTATGTAGGAATGTATACTTATATTGTTATTTTATATATGTGTATATATATATATATATGTATATTGTTATTTTAACATGTTTTTTTACACATTTTTATGACTACATATGTATTTTAGTTTTTTATGGCAAAATGTTTAATTGTATTCATTCATTTTCTTTCAGCTTAGTCCCTTTAATAATCAGGGATCGCCACAGCGGAATGAACCGCCAACTTATCCAGCATATGTTTTACACAGCAGCCCTTCCAGCTGCAACCCAGCACTGGGAAACATCCATGAGTGCTCATTCACACACACACACTCATACGCTATGGCTAATTCAGCTTATTCAATTCTCCTATAACACATGTGTTTGGACTGTGGGGGAAACCGGAGCACCCGGAGGAAACCCACGCCAACAAGGGGAGAACATGCAAACTAACTAAACACAGAAATGCCTACTGGCCAAGCCGAGACTAGAACCAGTGACCTTCTTGCTGTGAGGCAACAGTGCTAACCACTGAGCCACCGTGTCGCTCAAAATATTGTAATATCTTGTGTTCATTGGGGAAAAGTAGTTTTTTACTCAGACATTTAAAAAGAGGATATTTTAGAGCAGTGATCACAATACTGTGAAACTGTGATATTTTTATCGAAGGTTATCATATCACCAGAATATCGTCCCATGCCTACCTGCATGTCATGTGACCAGTTTTTCCAGTGTCTGTAATAGTTTTAATTGAATTTAATCTAATAACAGAATTTCAAGATTAATAAAAAATATTAATCTTGAAATTCTGTTATTAGATTAAATTCAATAATTTTATTTAATTCAGCAGTTATTTCTAAAAATAACCTTACCACTCTCCTAACACAGACCCGAGAGAATGCGGTGGCCACCTGCGCTAATAACCTGCGCTACTTTGGGCCGGCCGCCGCCCTGCGCAGCCCCCAGACGGACCACCTTCAGCGCAGGCTCTCCGGCTCCAGCCCCGATCTCATCTCCACCGCAGTGGACGCAGACTCTCGCCTTCGCAGGTCTTCGATCCCGCCGGGGCCCGCCCCGCTGTGTCCCTGCTGCCAGGCGCATCCGTTCCCTGGGTGCAAACACTGCCAGCAGACCCTAGCGGCCCCCAGTCACCCACAGCTCCCGCATTACTCTCTGCTGAGCACCAGCGACGGAACGCCCCCTGCCAGCAAGAGGAGTCTGGAACCCACGGCTGAGGGGCAGGACAAAGAGGATAAACCGGCTCTTCTGCACACACTTAGACCTCTGAGAAAGGTACGGCACAAGCACATAGTTGAGATGTTAAGGAAAGATATCAGTTTCTGTTAAAACTATTTTTTACTTTCTAAAAATATATTATTTTCACCAATCATGAAATTCGTTGTGTGTGTGTGTGTGGTTAGACAGGAGACGAGTCGTCTGAGGAAGAGGAAGGTGAAGTGGACAGTGAGGTGGAGTTTCCACGCAGACAGAGGTCAGTCTTTTATCATCAATAAACAATAATTATTTATGAGCAAAATCACATGAGTAGTAGTGCGATTGGTGTCCCCGCAGTGACGATATACAGCTACATCACACTGCTACGAGAGTGATATTGTGTTCATACAACAGTTTGACGGCATAATCGTGTAAATAAAAAAGAAAATTGAACACAGAGAGTCTCGAAAACCTTTTTGTAAGAGAAACTACTTCTGCCGTTCATTCACATCTGCAGCTGACGTCAGAACAGCAGAAACCGTTGCTACTTTACCAACGTCACTTCAGAGCTAGTGTTTGAATGATTCTCTAGCGTAATGGCTAATGTCATGACAAAACAGGGGATTTTGCTCGCATTTTAAGATTATAAGGCTGAACGGCATGAAGTGCCATCAGTCTGCAGAGATTTCCTAGTGTTTCCCTGTTGCAATTGGGAGATCACAATAGTTAACCCCGAAAAAGCCAAAGCACAGCAAACACTATTGTGTTTGTGATAAGGAAAAACGTTTAACGCATGCGGGCGTTTTTTCTTTCTTTCTGTTTACTGAATTAGTCAGCAGTAATGAAAACACGAGACTCATTAGAAACAGATGGCCAATCAAAAACTAACATCCTGACATGTGAGTCCATCTCTCACTCAATACACTACAATTACTGTGGTATAAATACAGCACTACAACATACAAAAGAGAAAGATCAACTTAGAATGTCACTTACCTGTTTAATAATGATTTGTTCAGCTGTAGTATTTTGCTGTTTTTATCCTCTAAGGCAGGGCTACGGCCGCTATAGTTAAGAAGTGACGTGCGTCTGTACAGCACAGCACGAGCAAAAATAGTTTTTTAAAATTGTTGCAAATTTATTAAAAATAAAGAACCTGAAACATCACATGTACATCAGTATTCACAGCCTTTGCTCAATACTTTGTTTATGCACCTTTGGCAGCAATTACAGCCTCAAGTCTTTTTGAATATGATGCCACAAGCTTGACACACCTGTCTTTGGGAATTTCAAAAACTCTTTGTTCACATTGCCATTATGGGGTATTGTGTGTAGAATTTTGTAAAATAAAGGAATTTAGTCCATTTTGGAATAAGACTGTAACAATAAAAATATGGAAAAAATGCTATAAATTTTTTCCAGATGCACTGTGTATATATATATTAATTCATTTTCTTTTTGGCTTAGTCCCTTTATTAATCTGGGGTCGCCACAGCGGAATGAACCGCCAACTTATCCAGCACGATTTTACGCAGCAGATGCCCTTCCAGCTGCAACCCATCTCTGTGAAATATATATATATATATATTAGGGCTGTCAAAATTAGCACGTTAACGCATGCAATTAATTTGAAATATTTAACGCATTAAAAAAATTTACGCATTTGACGCAGTTGCAGTTTTTTTGTTTCCTGTTGTGGCCGACGTATGTTCAGAGCCGGCGCGTCCATAGAGACGACCTAGGCGGCCGCCTTGGGCAGCAGAATAGGGAGCACACAAAAAAGTGTGATTAATTTGTTAGTTTTTTATTTATCAATTAACAGCCCTTATATATATATATATATATATA
>CAIGQZ010032409.1:2364158-2383450 GCA_903798205.1 Danio tinwini
AGCTGTCAAGGATGACACCCAAACTCTTAACCTGAGGAGAGGGGGAGACTGAAGTGCCATCTATAGTAAGTGAGATGGAGTCAGGTTTAGAAAGTGTAGATTTGGTGCCAACAAGAAAGGCAGTTATTGAGAGTGTGTATGTATATTTATAGACATCTCTTCTTTGTGCAAAAATTTAAAAAAATTTTGTTCATTATTATTATTATTATTATTATTAATGGGGTTTGCCATAGTAACATTTACCCCCGAAAGGGGGTACCTCTGGAGAGCTAGGGGGTCCCAAATCATCCCAAATGTCCCATTTACTTAACATTGAGCCGAATTTTGACGAATCACTGCACAGAGTGTGAATTTAATAGAAATATAGGATTCACAACATCTTAAGGGGGTTGCAGCCTAAGTGGGGAAAATACCCTGAAAGGGGGTGTAAGTTGTACCCCTAGGGTGCTAGGACATCCCAAAGTGGTCCCCATTTACTTAACATGGCCCATTGACTCCCATTCATTTCCGAGAAGCCTATTGACTCCCATTGAAAAAGTCACACATTCATAACATTGCCTAGGACTGTCATACAGACATGGGGGTGGGCTCATTTGACTCAGACAACCAATGAGCATTTTAATATGATAATGAAGCTCACAAGCCACGCCCCCAAACGAGTCCCATAGACTGCCATTATAACTGGCCTACCTGCATATCTTTGCATAGCACTGTCCTATTGACTTGGGGGTTGGCTCATTTGACTCAGACAACCAATGAGCATCTCAATATGATAATGAAGCTCACAAGCCACGCCCCCAAACTGATCCCATAGACTTCCATTAAAATAGGCCTACATGCATATCTTTGCATAGCAGTGTCATAGAGACATGGGGGTTGGTTCATTTGACTTAGACAACCAACCACTTTCAAGTTCATTCTGTAACCACGCCCATGGCAACAAAACAGAGTACCCTAGCAACCATTTATCAACAGCTATATCTCAGCATCAGAACATCGTAGACACATGGGGATTGGCTCGTTTCACTCATGCTAGCAAACGGAAGTTCCTATATGCTACACATGCTAGCAGTGACTAGCTACATGCTAATATTGACTAGCCAAGTGCTGTAACTTGCTAGAAATGCTTATTAAGTATAAACAATTGACCTAGCATGTATGTGAGGCTTGCCTAGTAAAAACCTAGGGTACCCTAGCAACTGCCTAGCAACCACTCAAATTACTCTAGCAACTGCCTAGCAATCGCCTAGCAACCGCCTAGTAATGCCTCAGTAGGTGCCTAGCAACCACCCACAACACCCTAGCAACGTCTTAGCAACCCCTCAGAACACCCTATCACCGCCCTAAACTGCCTAGTAACCACTCAGAACACCCTAGCAACCGATTAAAATGCATTGTACTCCATCGATTTGCCACACAAACCTCATTCACATTTTCTTTAGGAAATGTACAATTCTAGTTATTATTATTATTATTATTTGCCCAAAGAAGAGCTGTCTGACTAACCTCATACGTGGTAACAGGTAATGAAAATGAATTTAGAACTTTAAGAAAATGAGTTTAGTGCAAAGATTTTCAAGCAAATTCCCCATATAGCGAGTGATAGCTGCTGTTAATGTTACCCTGAATTCCAGATCACAACATGTTTGCACAGGTATGACTGACAGCAGAAGAAAATATCTTTAGTTGTGCAGAAGAGTTGGATTATAAGTAATAATGCTGTTAATAATGTTCAGTTTCTTCCACAGACTGATTATTTCGCTTCACAAGACCTCACTGTTTCATCAGTGTATTGTATTTATTTAGTTTTGCCTTGCCTTTTTTTACTGTCAAAGAACAGGCAGGTCATTATGTTTTCATTATGTCTCACATGAATACACACTATAGTAATCTATAGTAATACTGACGTGTTTTGAAGACAGTATTGTAAAGCATGTATTGTTACGTTAATTATATAGTTCATATGGTTGAAACAAGTTTAAGTTTTAACAACTTTATTACTCTCAATTAGGCAAGTAGCATCATGACACAAGCACATGCAAACAAAAATCACTCAAAAGCACATCCCAGCATGCTTCATAATAACTTGAACATGAATATAATAATACTACTAAAAATATAACTACATTAAAAATAATATAATCAAATAATCCAATACTGTACTAATAAACATTTTCTACAGCTCTGCATGTGTTATACTACAATGCACCACGGTTTACTGTAGTGAATTATGTAATATATATGTTATTTAAACAGTATGTATGCTGAAGTTTATCACTTTATCACTTGACTATAGTCATGGGCGGATTTAACCAATAAGCAAAGTAAGCAGCAGCTTAGGGCCCCAGGAAATTTGGTGGCCCCCAATAAATACCTTGAAGTATAAATTATACACATAAAACTGTTTAATTTAATCGTATTTTGTATGTTGAGGCTCTAACGCAGGGATGCTCAAACTTTGTTCTGGAGGGCCGGTGTCCTGCAAAGTTTACTTCCAACCCAACGCAATCTCACGGCAATTTATCACTTTTTGATTTAGTCGCTAATTCGTATTAATTCGTACGATCTAATACGTACAAATTAGTACGATTTGCTCATCACCCAATGACGGTTGGGGTTAGGGGTGGGGTTAGGTGCCACGCCTCCTTTTTAAAATCGTACATTTTCGTACGGCTGAACTCATACGAATTCGTACGAATTAGCCACTAAATTGACAAAACGTAAAATACCTACGTTTCCTCGTGAGATCAGGCTGTCCAACCCCAATCAGACACACCTGGGCTAGCTAATCAAGCTCTTACTAAGCTTCCTAGAAACATCCGTGCTGGTGTGTTGAGGCAAGTTGGAGATAAAATCTGCAGGACACCAGCCCTCCAGGACCGTGTTTGCACACCCCTGCTCTAACGAATAAAACTTTAGCGTAACTACATCTACCCAAATTCGTCTACACCTCCAATTATGGTACAGTCCAGCAGTCAAATCAGATAAAGATTTAGTTAAAAGTGAATTCATTTTAAGAAAACAAATCATTTAAGATGTAGATATTAAGATAAAAAGAAAAGGAGATATAAGCAGAAGAAGAAAAACAGCTGAATCAACAAATAAAAAGTGATAAAAACTATAAAGGGTGCATTTTAGGACTGTTGGGCTCAATGGCAGGTATTGCTTAGGGCCTCCAAATCTCTAAATCCGCCCCGGACTATAGTTAATACTACAGTATTGATCTGGAGAGCATTCCTTAGTTATAAATAGCAGTATATATGCAGTATAACACTATAATAACAATATTTTAGTAGCCTATGGTTTAAAAAAAACACTACTCAATTACTATAGTGTTTCTTTCAGATGAAAGGCAAAACTAAACTGAAGGAAACTGTCTTAGAAAGCATGAGAGTCAGGCATTTGATTGGTTTTAGTGATTTATTGTGAACTGTTCCTTTAAATCTCCGTCGCCTTTTTAGCCAGATCCCAATCATTTGCGCCTCAAAAAGAAACTTGAATATTTGTCACATTTAAACGTGATATATTTCCTAATAATGTGTTCGTGTTATAGTACAAAAACACCATATGCGTCAAAACATCATAATTTTCTCTGCTGAATGTTTGTGTCTTGAGGAAATGTACTTGAGACTCGCGCGCGCACGCACTGTAGAGCGCGCACGCAAAACGCATCAGCGGCGGGCGCGTTCTTCCGTGTGCGCGAAGAAGGTCAATCTGAGAAGTAGGAGACGCGCTGAAACGATCCTCTCCACCGAAACATTGACAGCAGTCCGGTTGCCGTACAGTGTTTTTTCAGTTGCAGCGGGATTTCTGGAGGTTAATCAGGATGAGTTCAGCCGGGCTGGAGAAGCTGCGGATGACCGGCGCGGGAAGAGCCATCGCCGCGTTAACGAGCGGAGGAGACGCGCAAGGTGATGCTGGGCCTCCACACGACCACCACACACACATTTACACATCCCACAGACCTGTGCATTAATTTACCTGAGGAATATGATATATGTGGGATATATATGTTTTAATGTGACTGTTATGTATGTGTACAGAGACATGTGTACGGTCTTCACTGGTGGTTTTGATTAGCCTGAAATCAAATACTGTATTTTTACATTTATATATTAAACATTTCTATATTAAAAACAGTAAATATACAGAGTATTATTTATTAAATTACCCATTCAATTGTATTTTATTAAGGTCAACCCCAATCCTAAAACCAACCCTCAGAGTAATGTAAAAACAGTAATTATACAGAGTATTATTCATGTTATGTATTGCATTACCCATTATATTGTATTTTATTAACGTCTATCCCTAAACACAACCCTTAAAGTAATGCAAGAACAGTAATTATACCAAGTATTGTTCATATTCATTCATTTTTTTTCTGCATAGTCCCTTTATTAATCTGGGGTCGCCACAGCGGAATGAACTGCCAACTTATCCAGCACGTTTTACGCAGCGGATGGGCATCCAGCTGCAACTCCTCTCTAGGAAACACCCATACACAGACACACACACACTCACTACTGACAATTTAGCTCACCCAATTCCCCTATAACGCATGTCTTTGGACTTGTGGGGGAAACCGGAGAACTCGGAGGAAACCCACGCCAACACGGGGAGAACATGCAAACTCCACACAGAAACGCCAACTAACCCAGCTGAGGCTCGAACCAGCGAGGCGATGTGTTTTATTAACGTCTACCCCAACCCTAACTCTCACAGTAATGTGACGCACTAATTATACACAGAATTATTTATTAATTTACCCATTAATTGTATTTTATTAACGTCCACCCCAACCCTCACAGTAATGTAAAATGTATTACCCTTTAAATCATGCAAAGTATTATACATAGTATTGCTTTATGTACAGTGTGTATATATATATATATAGATAGAGAGAGAGAGAGAGAGAGAGAATTATTTGCCCCCCTTTATTTATTTTATATATTTTTTTATATTTCCCAAATGATGTTTAACAGAGCAAGGACATTTTCACAGTATGTCTGATAATATTTTTCTTCTGGAGAAAGTCTTATTAGTTTTATTTTGGCTAAAATAAAAGCAGTTTTTATTAAAAAAAAAAAACATTTTAAGGTCAATATTATTAGCCCCTTTAAGCTATATATTTTCTCAATAGTCTACAGAACAAACCATCATTATACAATAACTTGCCTAATTACCCTAACCTGCCTAGTTAACCTAATTAACCTAGTTAAGCCTTTAAATGTCACTTTAAGCTGTATAGAAGTGTCTTGAAGAATATCTAGTCTAATATTATTTACTGTCATCATGTTAAAGATAAAAATAAATCAGTTATTAGAGATGAGTTATTAAAACTATTATGATTAGAAATGTGTTGAAAAAAATCTGCTTTCTGTTATTATATATATTCTGATATTCATTCATTCATTCATTTATTTTCTTTTCGGTTTAGTCCCTTTATTAATCTGGGGTCGCCACAGCGGAATGAACCGCCAACTTATCCAGCACATGTTTTACGCAGCGGATGCCCTTCCAGCCGCAATCAATCTCTGGAAAGCATTCATGCACACTCAATTACACTCTAACACTACGGACAATTTAGCCTACCCAATTCAACTGTACTGCATGTCTTTGGACTGTGGGGGAAACCGGAGCACCCGGAGGAAACCCACGCGAACGCAGGGAGAACATGCAAACTCCACACAGAAACGCCAACTGACCCAGCTGAGGCTCGAACCAGCAACCTTCTTGCTGTGAGGCGACAGCACTACCTTCTGCGCCACTCCGTCACCCTATATTCTGATATGTCTATATATTTATATATGTCTATATTCTGTGTTATTAAAGATAGCTAATGACATTAAAGAGAAACAAATATTATATGATATGTATAGTCATCAATAATAATAAGTGAAATACTGTATTATATTATATGCCTATTAGAAAACACATATTTTAATACACATTAATAAATCTTCTTTCAATTTAACAATTGTTTAAAAAAAAATTCTATTGTTTTTTTACATTTATAAAACATGATTTAAACGTCATGTGCTGTTTTCACCAATTAAAATATTCATTCCTTTGGATTAGTCCCTTTATTCATCAGGGGTCGCCACTGCAGAATGAACCGCCAACTTATCCAATATATGCTTTACACAGCAGATGCCCTTCCAGCCACAACCCAGTACTGGGAAATATACACACACACACACTCACACACACACACACTCACACACACACACACTCACAATCACACACACACACTCACAATCACACTCACAATCACAATCACACACACACACACACACACACCCACACACAAAACGGCCAATGTAGTCCACCCAATTTCCCTATAGCGCATGCATTTGGACTGTGGGGGAAACCGGAGCACGCCGATGAAACCCACACCAACACGGAGAGAACATGTAAACTCCACACAGAAATGCCAACTGACCCAGCTGGGACTTAAACCAGCGACCTTCTTTCTGTGAGGCGACAGTGCTAACCACTGAGCCACTGTCACCCCCAATTAAAATATACATATATATAATATACAATTTACAAGTACAAGCATACATAACATTTGGTTTGATGCATAAAATATACATAACTAGTTTATTTTTAATTTCTGTATTTGAACTTGACACTTAAATGAAATAAACATTTAATTAAATTATTTGTCTATATATAAACTATAATATAAACAAAAATAATGACATAAAACAACAAAAAACACACTTAAAACTATCTAAAATGAGTGAAAACAATATCAAACAGACAGTTCAAATTATAATTAAAGAAATATTGTTAATATAAACCATTATGCTATAGTATACTTAACTATAAGTAAAAATAAAATAAATAACATAAAATACATGCCAGGCTGATTAATCACCTTATTTTAATTGTAGAAAAAAAAAAGATTATATATATAGTATAAAAAATATAAGCAGGGTTCAACGCTAAGGATTTTTTCTTCTTGCCCAATTTGGCCAGTGGTTGAGATTTTTACTTGCCCTGCCAAAATGTTCAGTGGTCCACCAAAAAAAACAAAAACAAAGAAGTTAATAGCTATTTCTTAGCCACATATTTTAAATAATATGTCAAAAATAAAGTCTGAATATAGAATTAAAATATTAAAAAATGTAAAGAAATGTATAATGAGCTAAATTCAAAGTTTTATGCAAACAAAAAGAGCAGAATGGAAAATGTGCAGGTATTTTATTGCAGTTCTAAATTATTTATCAAAAGTTGGCTGACTTGCCAAACTCTCTGCAAACTATGCAGGGCTCAACAGTAAGGACTGCCCGATGGTCCGGGGCCAGTGTGAGAGACTGTTGGGACAGTAGACGGGATCATTACTGGCCCGATTTCAAACTGCAATAAAATACCTTCATTTTCCATATTGTTCTTTTTGTTTTGTTAACACAGAATTTTGCTCATTATACATTTGTTAACATTTTAACATATTTAAATAATTCTTAACATTTAAATAATTATAGACATTATTTTTGACACATTATTTAAAACATGTGGGAAAATAATGGTGGGGCCAGTGAAAATTTTGGCAGGGCAAGTAAAAATCTAAACCATTGGCCCGATCAGACCAGTAGAAAAAATCCTTAACGTTGAACCCTGCTATGTAAAACACACAATTTTTTTATTGTGCTACCTACGTAAATATCTGCTTCCAAGACGTTAGAAACGGATGTTTTCTATATGCCTCATAATTTGATGTTGCCTCTATGTTGCCGTCTCTTTGCTGTACTGGTTGTTATCAAGTTATAGAAAAAAATAACATGCTCACAACATCCAATCAGATAAGAGGAACCGCATTACAGTATGGTATTTACGACATCACACAGAAGGTAGCATTGAAAGGCTTAAAAGCACATACTGTTTCTCAATTCTAAGACTGTATTTGCACGCAATTGACAAATAGTCACATTAATTAAAAATAAAAATGTAGTGACCGATCAGGCCAGTAACAATTCAGTCTACTGTCCCAAACGTCTCTCACGCTGGCCCCGGGCCATCGGGCAGTCCTTATTGTTGAGCCCTGTATAAGTATAAGCTATTATAAAGTATTATACTTGTTTATAAATTATTAACTATTATCAACTATAAAATAATTGAAATCATAATAAAAACACTAATAGCACTAAGGCTGTTTAAGGATAAAGTATGACCTTATAGTTTAGTATAGTATAGAATAATAAAATAAATAGAAGTGTACAATAAAACTCATGTCAGGCTGATTAATCACCTCGTTTTAATTTTAGAAAAAGAAAATGTATTAATATATAGTATAAGTAATATACAGTAAGTATAAAGTATTATTATAATAGTTTATAAATGATGAACTATTATCAATTATAAAAAATAATAAAAACACTAGAATAGCATTAATGTTTTTTAAGGAAGAAGTATGACCTTATAGTTTAGTATAGTATAGTATAGAATAATAAAATAAATAGAAGTATACAATAAAACTCATGCCAGGCTGATTAATCACTTCATTTTAATTGTAGATAAAAGAAAAAAAAAAGAAACACCAATTATTATTATTATCTATTTTTTAAGCATGAAGTATCATGGTATTTTCTTGACCGATATTTTGAGAAACACACCAGATGTACATTGTGAATTTGCACTGAAAGCCACAGACTTACCAAACGCCATTCATTGTCTGATTTACAGAAGCGTCTGAATACAGATTATCATGTGTGTTTATTCAGGTATGAACGCAGCCATCCGCGCTGTGACACGAATGGGCATCTATGTGGGCGCCAAGGTCTATCTAGTTTACGAGGTATTCAAAACACTGATAAAAACCTTGCTGAAATGCTAAATATGTGTTTGCAGGACACGTGAGCATTACTGTATAATCTCTAATGCTGTGTTGTGGACGTTTCAGGGTTATCAAGGGCTGGTGGACGGAGGAGACAACATTAAACTGGCCAACTGGCAGAGCGTCACCAATATAATCCAGCTGGTAAGAGCATCAGACAGGACTACACACACACACACACACACACACTCATTTATATCTGAAACCTTACCGAAAAACAGACTGGCAGAAATAATGGATACTTATTGATATTATTTTATAATTATTTATATTATTAATGGATTATTTATACAATTATTAATTGTATTTTATTAACATCCACCTAAACACAACCATCACCGTAATGTAAAAACAGTAATCATAACGAGTATTATTCATATTATTTATTAAATTACCCATTAAATTGTAATTTTGGGGGTCGAGGGTTGAAAGGTTTGGGAACCCCTGGTCTACCCCTAGCCTAAACCAGACTTTTACAGTAATGTAAAAACAGTAAATATACAGAGTATTATTCATATTATTAATTGAATTATCCATTAAATTGTGTTTTATTAACCTCTACCCCAATCCTAAACCCAACCCTCATGATAAAAAACAGTAATTATACAGAGTATAATTTATCGAATTACCCAATAATTGTATTTTATTACCATCTACCCCTACCTCCACCCTAAAACATTCACAGTAATGTAAAAACAGTAATCATAACGAGTGTTATTTATATTATTTATTAAATTACCCAATAAATTGTTTTATTAACATCTACCCCAATGGTTGCCAAAGTCGGGGTCAATAAGGGGGGGTCACTTGGTGATTTCAAAAAAACTATTTCATATAATTAAACTATTATAATTACCATATTTTATCCATAACCTACAGAAGAAAAAACATAGTAGTTAATAGTTACATTAAAAAAACAACATGCAAATAAAAAGCCTTCAGTTTTACAATTTATTTTGTGACCACTGAGGTGATTACGTTATGTTAAAGACACAGCAGATTGATTTTATGGCACCAGGTTAAACTTTCTGACACCTTTACGGCACTCACGTACATTCAAAATAAATACAGGCCATTACTGAACATGGGCGATGATCTCTGAGTGATGTTCTTCATAATTAAATGATGAATAGACTTGGGCCTGTGTGTGCTCCAATATATAAGGTTTATATACAGTAGTTATAACCACCTCAGAGGATATTGGGGGTCGTGAGTAACTGGCATTGTAATTTTGGTCGAGGGTTGAAAAGTTTGGGAACCCCTGGTCTACCCCTACCCTAAACCAGACCTTCACAGTAATGTAAAAACAGTAAGTATACAGAGTATTATTTATATTATTTATTGAATTACCCATTCAATTGTGTTTTATTAACCCCTAAACTCAACCCTCATGGCAATGTAAAAACAGTAATTATACAGAGTATTATTTATTGAGTTACCCATTCATTATTTGGTCACACTTTACAATAAGGTTCATTAGTTAACGTTAGTTAATGCATTTACTAACATGAACAAACAATGAACAGTGCATTTACTACAGCATTTGTTCATGTTACTTAACGTTAGTTAATGAAAATACAGTTATTCATTGTTAGTTCATGTTAACTCACGGTGCATTAACTAATGTTAACAAGCATGAACTTGGATGTTAATAATGCATTAGTGATTGTTGAATTATGATTAATAAATACTGTACAAGTGTTGTTCATGTTTAGTTCATGTTAGTAAATGCATTAACTAATGAACCTTATTGTAAAGTGTTACCCATTATTTTTATAAACATCTACCCCAACCCTAAACCCAAACATCACAGTAATGTAAAAACAGTAATCATAACGAGTGTTATTCATATTATTTATTAAATTACCCATTAAATTGTAATTTATTAACATCTACCCCAGTGGTTCCCAAAATGAGGGTCCTAGGACAATGAGGTCGCTTAGTGTTTTCCAAATTAATTTAATTAAACTATTATAATTACCATATTTTATCCATAACCTACAGAAGAAAAACATAGTAGTTAATAGTTACATTAAAAAAACAACATGCAAATAAAAAGCCTTCAGTTTTACAATTTATTTTGTGACCCCTGAGGTGATTATGTTATATTGAAGACACAGCAGATTGATTTTATGGCACCAGGTTAAACTTTCTGACACCTTTACGGCACTCACGTACATTAAAAATAAATACAGGCCATTACTGAACATGGAGGATGATCTCTGAGTGGTGTTCTTCATAATTAAATGATGAATAGACTTGGGCCTATGTGTGCTCCAATATATAAGGTTTATATACAGTAGTTATAACCACCTCAGAGGATATTGGGGGTCGTGAGTAACTGGCATTGTAATTTTGAGGGTCGAGGGTTGAATGGTTTGGGAACGCCTGGTCTACCCCTACCCTAAACCAGACCTTCACAGTAATGTAAAAACAGTAAATATACAGAGTATTATTCCAAGGTTTCCGCTACATTCTTCCATGGCGGGGCGCCACACCAAAATTCACCCCGCCACGGCAACATCACTACTCATTCAAATCATTCAGTCATTGTTGTTGTTTTAATAGCAGGTTATAATCGAACCAAAACGTGTTAAGGTAAGTGAATTATAACAGCGCTAACTTGTAGTAGTGCAGTGCATCATTTTAACCCTTTAAGGTGACACGGCGTAGCTTTCAGTTAAGATGAACACAGTTTCCATAGTTAGATAATGCTTTATAATACTTAAAAATGTATAGATAATGACTTTATCTTGCTGGAATGCAAAGATATATACACTAGATATCACATAGGGATCCTGTGCATGCGTCAATAGCGCCGCCACATTGGTACAGTGCTCCTCGGACAAACGTCATTTAACCGCACTAGTCAAGACAGTGTGCCAATGTGAAGATGCTGGACTTTAGCGCTGTGTACGGGTGTAGTAACGAGCAAACAAAGAAAACAATGCACAAAGGCAGAGCATTTCATAGGTAAGATTTCGTTTTATATGTTTTTGTATGTTATAAACTTTTGTGCTTAACAAGTAATGTGATTGATGATACAGTCTCTTACTGCAGTGACCATAAAGCAAAGTAGCACCCACTCGCACTAACTTCTAAGCTTATGCTAGTTTTGTTGAATAAAATAAGCAAACAATGTTATGAAATATGCCAAGAAGACACTGCGCTGCCAGAAACTTGTGTTATTGTCAGCTATAAGTGAACGAGTCGTTCATAACGGAGATTCATTCACAAACGAATCGCTCCCTCCGTCAGAATGAGAAGTGAGAGCAGGAGAGGGGGTGTGTTTCAGGACATGGATTAGATCAAATTAAACAGGGGAGGAGGATAATGGTTCTCCATGCACACAAACACTCACTCTTTGTCAGGAATGCCCGTGCGGTCACATCCATCAATGTAGAAAAGTGATGTAAAAATTATAATATTTCGTAATTTAATAAAATATTTGCAAACGGGGAAACTCCCAATAATTGATATATGTGTATTTGTGTATTTCTCTGGCTTTGGATGGCCACAGTCCTCCACTTTACCTTGGTCCTGCATTCATTTCAAAGGAGCGCTACCCTGTACTAAAATGGCGGCTCTATTGACGCATTCCTTCTAATAGACAACAGTAGGGTAGGTGGCATCTAATGTATATATCTGTGGCTGGAATCTATGGCAGTTTCACTTTACTTCAGAATGCATTAATGCCGCTCGGTAGGTCCATTGGAGACATTCATAAATATTCTGAGCAAAACTAATAAATGTTGGAGACATATTTGTTACATAAATGCACTAAATCGCACTTCAGCAGCGGTTATTTGACAGCGCACAAGAAAACCTGCACTTAAGCAGCGTATATTTGAGGGCGTGCAAAGAGTTTTGTGCTCGAAGAGAGGAAATCGGCAAGATTTGAGAGAGATTTGCATGCTTGTGTTACATAAATGCGGTCTCGACTTGATCTCCACTTGTAATACTGCGCTCACGACATTTGTTATTGAAATAACGCCATAGATAGTTGGCAGATCTGTGTAACAGGCCCAATAGAGTCTGCCGCCACAGCTGGAAAAAATCCTAGAGGAAACACTGTATTCATATTATGTATTAAATTACCCATTAAATTGTGTTTTATTAAAAAAGTGCTCAGAGTGTTTATTAAAGGGCACCTATGGTGAAAAATCCACTTTTCAAGCTGTTTGGACAGACATATGTGTAGTGCATAGAGCGTCATATTGGGGTGATATAAACACACTCAGTCCTTTTTTTTTCAGTTTAACAACATAAAAACGGTGGACCAATTGGAGCAGTTTTGAAACCGCAACTTGACGTAGGAGTGCGGTCCCCCGACCACCAATATTGATTGACAGCTGCGTATTAACATGTCTCCGTAGTAACGTTTGTAATCATATCCACAAGACAGGACATGTGCAAATCAAGCCTAAATAAAAGATCTGTTCAGTTTAGGATCATCAGTCATCATCAAATGTGATCAAGAGTGAGTTTGACAAGTTTAAAATGTTTTAAAACAGCACATGTGTGTAATGAATTACAGAGATTTACTTCAGATTTACTTCATCAGCACAGCCGCGTGTCAGAACAATAATAAAAGACGCTTCAATCCCGGTTTGTGGACGTTAAATCAGGTTTATTTTGTACATTAACGTAACAGATATCCATACAGCAGTGGAGATTAACCTGTATCCTGTCACATTTGCGTGCAAAGACAGTGCAAAGCTAAATGGGCGCGCTGTATGTATGTGCGTGTGTGTCTGCGCTGTGTGTGTGCGTGAACTTTGTAACGACATCGTGTGTGACTCATCCTGCAGCTCCACAACAAATGCCCCAAATAATCATTGATAAAGCTCTTACTGTAGTTTTTCTCACAAACGTTTCATGAGATCTGCTTCCTTTATATCTGTCAGTTGTCTGAGGCAGCCGAGGGAAGAGACTGAGGCACGCACAGCAGGCACGTAGAAACGGTGGGCAGGGAGGACTATCCTTAAAGGCGCAGTACACAATACAGCAAAAATCTATTGAGAGCTATAAAACACCATCTAGTGAAAGCTATAATAAATAATCTGATGGGTGTTTTGAGCTGAAACTTTACAGACACATTCTGGAGACACAAAAGACTTTAAATCTGGAAAAAGGGGTAACCTAGGTGCCCTTTAAAATATCATGTTCTGTGTTTTTCTAGGATACAGTATTTTCAGTTGTCAGTGTTCAGTGGTATTTGTAGCAGTAGTGTTAGCTAGTGTAGTGTTGCAGGGTTTTTTTTTTGGGGGGGGGGAGTTTTTTAGTGATGTTCATCTTTTCTTCTCCTCTGTTTTCTGTTCTTGACTTCAGCTCTTTCTCTGGTAAGCTGTTCTGCATGTGCTCCAGAGCTTCATTCACAGAGAAACACGATGTAGGCATTCATTTAGACTGTGAATGCAGTCTGAATCTCCTGAATGCTCTTTCTCATGCTGTAGTTTAGTCTTCTGAAAGCTGTGCTGTGTTTTTGTCCTGTGTGCTGTTTGAGTTTGATCTGAACCAAGTAGTGTGTTATTGATATTATCTGTCCAGCAGAGATCGAGGTATCAATCTGTTCTTTTACTGCAGTTTTTCCACACACAATCCAAAATGAAAGTGGACTTTTTTTGTGTGTGTAATATATTCTTGATACTAATATAAATGTTTGTCATGTTTAGTAATTATATGTTGTGATTCAGGTAGTTTAGTGATTCTATTCGTTTACATGCATAATAATATGAATTTTTGATATCATTATTAATGTTTCATATTAACGATTCATTAAATTACTCATTTATATATTTTTAAGGTTATTTAATATTTATGTAGTTATTTATTATGTTCTATAAGGAATCATTTGATCTGTCTATTAATGTTAATAATTTAATGATATTAATTGAATTAGTTATCCAGTCAAATATTGACATTTTGATCACATATAGATTAATTTAGTGAGTGTGTGTCGTGTTTGTGCGACTCCTGCTGGACTCAAACTCTGCAGCTCTAACGCATGCATGCGGCTGTTAGGATGCGCATGCACTTCTGGAACAATTTGCCTGAGTTGAAGCACTGAAATAAATGCCTGTTTGATGAAAAATCCACAAATGTACAAGCAACAGTGATGTCTGTGTGTGTATATTTATATATTTTTGATTATATTTTATTAAGATAGTAATTATCATGATAATGATACATTTTTTATCATTTTTACTATACATTTTTATTTAAAAATAAGTCTGTATAGTTTTTATGAATGCTTTTGGCTATTTGGGCTGCACATGCATTTTTTGACGGGTTTGTTGATACCGAAGCCACTTGGCTACGTTCACACTGCAGGCAAATGTGGCCCGAATCTGATCTTTTCGCCCATATGTGACTCACGTCTTGACAGTGTGAACAGCCCAAACCGCATGGAATCAGATCTTTTCACTTCAGATTTGTGCCACTTTCATATGTAGTCTTAAATCAGAAACAGATCTGATGTTTTGCAATGCGACCGCAGTGTAAACGGTTATGTTGGATTTTATGTGATTTTCACATAATTTTCGAGCGACATACGTCATCATTCTGTGCTGCAGACATCATCTACACCTCTGCAGCAGTAGAATAACACACAGGGTAATTACTTTACCACAGAAAGTTGGTTGTTCATTTTGAAAAAGATTTTGAAGGCAAAACTGGTGCTTGCTAACCACTCTGGTTAACGATCAGGGCACGGGATGATCGCGATGCTAAAGAGCGTCGGTAGTGTTGCGGATAGGGGATCTGTGCACAAAGGAGGGGGCACTTTCATTTTAGGGACGAACATTATCTCAGGGCGAATAAAGGGCAGGAGCTCAAGCACCCAAACCCCCCATCTGCACTGTTGTTTATAACAAAGTAAAATAAAATAACTGCAAACGGAGATAAACCAACTCCGCCTTCACAGTTCAGTCTGCGGCTGCTCATTAACCCTTGATGAGTTCACTACACCGGTGGTCAGACAGACGAGCGCCGCCGTTGTCATAAATCACAAATAATCAGTGTTTTCAATCACAAGGGACTTATTTTAGGTTTTAAATGGCGAAATACACATTAGTAGTAGCAGAACAACCCTTTACAGTTCATGAAATACACCACAGTAGTCTGTGAAAAGGGCAATAATCATATTAAGCATGATCTGACAACGTGCTTCATACAGTATACACATTGTGTGCATAATTAGACATTTTGTGTTGTCCGTAACTATACTTCTGCGCATGCGGGTCAGTTTACGACCATGATCTGTTCACACTGCAAATCTGATATTGGCCACATTTATAGCAACAGTGTGAACAGCTTGGCAAAAAAATCAGATCTGAGAAAACATCTGATTTGAGCACCAAGTCTCGCAGTGTGAATGTAGCCTTAGTGATTAGGTCACCTGATGCACAAATCTGAAAACAGCAGTGTCATGTACAGTTGAAGTCAGAATTATTAGCCCCCGTGTTTATTTTTTTTCCCCAATTTCTGTTTAACAGATATATTTTTCAACACATTTCTAATCATAATAGTTTTAATAACTCATTTCTTATAACTGATTTATTTTATCTTTGCCATGATGACAGCACACAATATTAGACTAGATATTTTTCAAGACACTTCTATACAGCTTAAAGTGACATTTAAAGGCTTAACTAGGTTAGGGTAGTTAGACAAGTTATTGTATAATGATGGTTTGTTCTGTAGACCAGTGGTTCCCAACCTTTTTTCCAAGCGACCCCTATTTTTTCCAAGCGCCCCCCCCCCACCCCCACACACACACACACAGAAACATACACAAAAAAATTGCACACACTGACTAACATATAACATTAAGCTAATGTTGTGTTTAATATATGCAACAACAACAACTCGGAACTATTGACTTTTTCTCAACAACAGTTTGCACTTTTTTTCCAAAACCTGCTGCAAATTTTACAGCAGCACATTTAACATCATGTACAAATAACATTTACAAATTTATCTGTTTAACTTATTAAAAGGTGAAACATGCACACATGCACGCACACATAGGAAAAATGTTGGGGGTTTACCAACTGTCTGTGGGTGTCTGGTGCTCTGATGTCTCTTTACTTTGCAGGGCTTCATGCTTTCATTCGCTAGTCTGTCACCACAGATGACATACTCAATTCTCACCTTGTCCGTTGCTTCAATGAAACCGAATTCAAGATAACTATCCAAATAAATCCTTGCTTTCTTTTTAGCACATTCATTTTTATCTCCTTCCTAGTGCTTTGCCATATCTTCTCTTTGGTGCATCTTTTTTTTAATTTGCTAATGTAAGCTCTGGCCTAGGTTCCCATGCTCACAATACGCTGTAACATTCTTGACGTTAATAAAATCTATTATCTTTCTATATTTGATTTTTTCCCCCAAATAACCAGAATTGAATTATTTAATGAATGAAAGTAATTTCCTTAAAAAAAAACAAAGAAAAAAAAACAAAGAAACAACATGAGTGCTCTTGGCGACCCCTTGAAAATCATTAGCGACTGCTGTAGACTATCGAAAAAATATATAGCTTAAAGGGGCTAATAATTTTGTCCTTAAAATGTTGTTTAAAAAATTTAAAACTGCTTTTATTCGAGCCAAAATAAAACAAATAAGACTTTCTCCAGAAGAAAAAATATTATCAGACATACTGTGAAAATTTCCTTGCTCTGTTAAACATCATTTGGGAAATATTTAAAAAAGAAAAAAAAATCAAAGGGGAGCAAATAATTCTGACTTTAACTGTATATGTTAATATTTTAAAGTGTTTATATTTTTCACTTTTATTTTTATAATAACTAGGATCATATTATATTAGTATTTTGTGTAATTTTGTTATCAAGTTATTTTCATTTATTATTTTTTTAATAATTGTTTTTCTTTTTGAATGCACATGCTTTTTTGCAATACATTTATCGATTTTTTTGAACATGTTCAAATGCAGAAATATACACTTTATTTCCCTGTTCTATTCCACAAATGTGCAAAAGAAAGGAAAATAATCAAATAATTGCCAATTGGTGAAGTTTTTTCCTCGCCGCTGTTGCCACTGGCTTGCATGGTTCGGGATCTGTAGAGATGTGCATCGTTGAAATTGCTTTTCAGTGTTTGGACTTTCAGTACTGAATATTAACCCACACTGACCTGAGCTAAAACTGAACTGACACTGTTTCAATTTACTATAATCTTGAATGTGAAGCTGCTTTGACACAATCTACATTGTATAAGCGCTATAGAAATAAAGGTGAATTGAATTGAATTGAAACAATTAAAAACATTAACAGTGTGCTTAATAAACAGAGCTTCAAAAAAAAGAAAAAAAAGTAAATGTATAATAAATTACATAAATTTGTATTGACAAAACCAGTTCAAGAAAACAAAAGAAAAAGAACAAATTTTAAACACACACACACACACACACACACACACACACACACACACACACACATTAAAAAGGTTGATGCAGGTACATATGCAAGCAAACCTGACTAAAATGTTAAAGTTAGATGAGCTTTTTCTGAAGCACATGCATTTTTGAACATATTAAGCATTGCAATTTTTTATTTGAGATTTTCATTTTTAATTCCATTTTTTTATTACAGTTTTAAGGCATGCAGCTTTGGGTGCAGACAATTTTTTTGCATTATAATAAATACATACATATATATATATATATATATATATATATATATATATATATATATATTAGCCCCCCTTTGAATTTATTATTATTATTTTTTTATATTTTCTAAATGATAAATGTTTAACAGAGCAAGGAAATTTTCACAGTATGTCTGTTAAGATTTTTTTTCTTCTGGAGAAAGTCTTATTTGTTTTATTTCGGCTAGAATAAAAGCAGTTTTTAATTTTTTAATAACCATTTTAAGGTCAATATTATTAGCACCTTTAAGCTATATATTTTCTCGATAGTCTACAGAACAAACCACCATTATACAATAACTTGCCTAAATACCCTAACCTGCCTAATTAACCTAATTAAGCCTTTAAATGTCACTTTAAGCTGTATAGAAGTGTCTTAAAAATAATCTAGTCAAATATTCTTTACTGTCATCATGGCAAAGATAAAATAAATCAGTAGTTAGAAATGAGTTATTAAAACTAGTATGTTAAAAAAATGTGTTGGAAAAAACAACAGGGGGGGCTAATAAATCAGAGGGGCTAATAATTCAGACCTCAACTGTATATAATTTACTTAACTTTAGTTGATTTAATTTATTTTACATGTTTGCTTTTTATTTGTGCATGCTACAGTTTGGGAGCACTTGCAAATAGTTGAGCAATTGCCTGTGAATCATTGCAGTAAATGCTTGTACTGTATGATGCCCAGCCAGTCTGATGCTCAGTTTTAGCATCTTTAAGTGTAACTTTAGCTCTGTGTGTGTGTGTGTGTGTGTGTGTGTGTGTGTGTGTGTGTGTGTGT
>CAIGQZ010032409.1:2404483-2425606 GCA_903798205.1 Danio tinwini
CAGCTGTGCGGCCGAGTTCATTCAGTATGATTCCGCCTATCCCAGCTTCTGTTACTACATGTACAAGTTAATCATTGATGAAGACTGTTTGAATTAAAATTTCTGTTCTACGGCGAGCTTGGTTAGCCTACCTTTGACTGGACGGTTCTCGCGGTAGTGCCGAAATAAGGGACTGTCCTGGGAAAGTTGGCACATCTGATCACCCTTAGGGGTGACTAAAACAGGGCTATTCAATATTCTGATTGGGCTACAGCCACTCTGAGCCCCAGTTTAGCACCGGCGTCACTGATTTTTAACAGCAGCAAACCAACAGAATACTTCACAATATCAACGAGAGAAAGCATAACGCAAAGAGGCGTTTCCCACGTCATAGCGTAAATTAATTCATCAGCCAATCAAGGGCCCCCTTTTCCCGTGAGCCCTGGGGCTTCAGCCCCACCTAGCCCTTATGTTAATCCGGCCCTGGCTGTGATGCATTGTTAGTTTTTGTGCAGCATAATGTTTTTGCAGTTATTGGTCTGACGTTTGTGTGTTTGTCCTCCAGAGCTGTGATAAGATCAAGCAGTCGGCCTCAGGAACCAAGAGGAGAGTGTTTGTAGTGGAGACTATGGGGGGATATTGTGGCTATCTGGCAACCACCACTAGCATCGCTGTTGGTGCGGATGCTGCGTACATATTTGAAGATCCTTTCGACATCCATGACCTCACGGTAGGACTGAACACATGCTTATTACTGTGTTATTTTACTTGTTTTTATCTTGTATATGAAAAACATTTTGTTGTCAAACTTTTTTTTTAGACCAATGTGGTGCATTTGACAGAGAAAATGAAGAAGGACATTCAGAGAGGTCTGGTGCTGAGGTAATTCTGTTTTTCATGTTATTGTCAGGGTCTCAGGAACTCAAATGCAACATAAGATGGCTTTTATTTACTAAAAACAAAACAAAAGGCAACAAAAACCACCCAGAGGGGGAAAAACATAACTAAACACAAAAAGGCACATTAATTTGACTGGGCTGGCAAGACAGGACTAGAGCAGGAACACAGGGGAGTATTGACGACGAACTGGCACAGCACATCAGACAAGAGGAGAATATAAAGGAAAAATAATTAACAAACAAACAGGTGAACATAATAAACTAATAATGGGTTAACAAGAGTGGGACTAGACAATAGACAGGAGAGCACATGACACAAAGAAACAACACCAAGCCATGTGCTCACATAAAACAAGACTAGAACACGCAGCCAATGAAAGAACTCATTAACCGCGTGTTCACATGAAACACTAAAGCACGCGGCACATGTAAACATGAACCACGTGCTAAAACACAACAACAGAAGACTGAACGCAAGACACAAGTACACGATAAATAAAACCACTCACCGTGCATCCCAACGCCAACCGAAACCAACTAGACTGAGACGCTAAGAATAAAACACCACGATGCAGACAAAACAAACACCAGGGGTCCGTTCTTCGTACCTCTCTTAAATGAGCTAAGATGATTTGACAGATCCTGGATCTTTTAATCTTGATAACTGATCTCTGGCTAATTTGGTTCTTCAAACCAGTTCGTGAATCAGATTAAAATGTCTAGATGAACTGATCTGAGATCTCTGCGTGTGTTGTGAAGGACAGATCTATCGATTCTCTAAATCATGATCAGCAATGCAACGATTGGCTGACGGCACAGCAGCGTGATGACATCATCTGATTAATATTCAATTATCCATTTGAGAAAAATTACATAAAATTCACAGTAAACGGTTTGTTAAATAAGATACGCAATAACTTTCCTCATTTGTTGTGGGCTGCAGGCTTTACACTTTCACGTGTCAATAATATTTAGCAATTTATTTAGTTTTACATTTTAGAGCGAATTTTCTTTATTATAGTAGCCGAGGCCTATTTTTGTTTCTTAATCGGCATAAGGAAATTAAATTAAAGCTGAAGATCTTTGCAAGAACCTGACGGGTTTGGGTTTAATTTCTATAATTTTAGACAGGGCCGGGTCGGGCCGGGCTTGGCTTGCGCAGTAAAAGAACAGTCATGTGATTCATTTCGATTAGTGCGAGAAAGTAATCAAATCGTTTGTTACAACATTAAAATCCATCCCTGCAAAGGTAAAACAAATGATGACGGAGAAGTGAAAAAGAGTGTTTTTTTGACTGCGGTCAGGCCAGATGCCAGTCCAAAAAGAATGGTCATTCTAGCCACCAAGGTATTTAGTGGTCACTCATACACTGCGTATTACAGTAGAGCGCTATACAGCAATGTATGTATAGCAAGCTGACAGACAGGGAAGATGACGAGGTCACTCGCTACATTGAAACTGCTGTCATGGAAAATTAAATGGATGTTCTTGGCTGGTAGAAGATGAACAAACAATCCTACCCAAAACTTGCAAAATTAGCCAGATCAGAACTATGCATCTCGGCCTGTAGCAGCAGCAGTGAAAGGGTGTTCGGTGCTGCTAAACCCACCATCCTGAGCGCAGGACTGCGCTAAAGCCATTTACAGTGGATTCAATAATGTTCTTCCACAAAAACATGTAGCCTAATCTGGGTGAGTAAAGAATTTTAAAATTATAAATCAATATTAATTAAACCATAAAATCATAATGTAGACAGAGTTTACAGGCTAATGTTGGCATTAGGCTTTTCTTTTAATATTCAGCTTCACCGTCGCCTTAATCCTTGATTGTGAAGAGAAGTGGGGAAACAAATCCACAGAGCTTTTACCTTAAGTTATAAATGATAACGGGTATTTGGCAATAACAAAATTATTTTTATTTAATTTGTTAAGACAGACTTATTTTTATTGGCGTGTTGGCCAATTTAAAGGCTAAGTGTATGTACCTAGGCCCATTTAGAGTGCTAATATGTTACGATGTTACAGAGGACTTATTTTCATTTCTTTGTTCCAACTTCCAAGTGGCCTATTGCCTACATTTGTTATGAATAAATTATGTTAAAACATATAAACGACTCATTCTTGAAAAAAGACAAAAGAGCTGTGTGCATGTGCACATTTGAATAATGTCGGGTTATAAACGGGTTCTGGCTTTATAAAGCTGTCAATCAAAATGTACCTTTTGGGCTCAGGCCTTATCGGGCCTAACTTTTATGACCCGATTACAGCTCTAATTTAAATTAATTTTGCATCAAAAAAGCACTTTGAAATCGTCAAAGGCGTCTGCAACTTATGCAAAGCATCAAATATTAGTGGTCAAAACAAGTGCATGACTGCATACATTATTATTCCTTTATAAAAAAAACTAACAAAAAACTTAAATATTGTTTATGTCTATAATTTTTCAGAAATTGTACTAAAGCTGGATTGGTACCTTTAAATAGTACGCATTTGTATCTAAAAAAAATCCATATTAATAAATGTCCTCTTTGTCGCCGCAATAGCCTAGTGGTTAGCGTGCCAACATATAGTGCAGTAGCACGTCAGGGCATCCCGAGTTCCAATCCAGGCTCGAGGACATTTCCCAACCCTACTCCTCCCACTTTGCTTCCTGTCCTATCTAATACTGTACTCAAGTAAAAAAAAATCTTTTTTTTGAGGAGGGGATTTTGTACTATGTCAAATAAAGTGTTTTCTTCTAAACAATAGCAAGTGCTTAAATAACAAGTGCTCAAATTGCTAAAGAACTGAACTGCTAAACTGAAGATTAGAAGTGAAATCAAGGCCATTATCATTATTTTTTCTTTTTTCTGGGTTGTAAGCTAAGTCCTGCAAACTCTTTCTTTCTAAGACATTTGGACCAATCCTGTTATTTCTTTCGTCAAATAAAAATTTCAGGCTACCTCAAATCGATCGATTAATAACTGTAATTTTCCAAATGGAAAAAAGGTTGGTTTGTTGGTCGTACACTAAATAATCAATAGCCTGTTTGTTGAGTTTATGACGTGGCTCCATGCAGCACAGAGTTCATGAGCATCAGCGCTGGTTTATGTCAACTCATCTGTGTCAAACTCTGACCAGAAATATCCTCCTTTCATCTTGCTTCTTTGGCAAAATACGTCTGTAGACACGTGTGTTTGCAAGTGTTACTGTCCCGACAGTTAACAAATATGTGTTGCACATTTAGGGGCCGATCACAAAGAGCATGCCTTTGAAAAACACGTAAAATACTCGCGGCCGTTAATAAACCATTCAACAGATGCCCCTCTCAACGCAAAAAGCGCGTTCGCTGTGATAAGCCCCTTATGCAGCCAAATTTTAAAAATATATAAAATAATATTTTTTATCATTTAACTGATACCATAAATCGGTTACAAACGCACCCTTTCTGTTAACAGTTAATCAATTATTTTGAGCATCCCTAATTAAATCACATACGCAGGCTCTAAAACAGTGGTTCTCAAACTTTTTTCACCAAGTACCACCCAATTTTTGTCTCTCCAAGTACCACCATAATGAGCAGTATTGAAATACAGTAGCGTAATAGGCCTAGTTAAGCACTTAAATAAGTTACTTAAATTAGAAATTAGATCTGCTGCAGGTCATTTACAGTAGGCCTGTGTGTGTCAAAAAAAGCGAGTGATTAAATGCATACAGTGCTTTACCAATTCATATGTGCGGTATTTCTGCGATCTGGTGCCAATGAGACCACATAAGTGAATCGTGAAGTTTGCGTTAACCGCGCACCAATCACTGTTTTCAAGCAGACTCAGGTACGGTTTGCGGTTCCTTCGTCTGTGCACAAGAACCTCTAAGTTTCAAGCATGGCAAAGTTGCTTGAGTCTACGTTCTGTGTCTCAGGCCATTTGAATCACATCCAATTTAAATCTGAGGCAACAAACTAAACCGAAAGCAACAAACAACAAACTAAACGCAGCTTTACAAAACAAATAACTTTATATATCGAAAACACGCATTATTTTACACAACTACGAGCACACATTTAACACATTTGAAATAATTATTTTACCAGTGATGCAGCATGGGGAAATCCTGAGTTCAAATCAAATCAAAATCAAATCACTTTTATTGTCACATCATCAGCAGCACGTGTGCTATGATGAGTGAAAAGCTTAGGTGCTGGCTCCAGACAGTGGAAAATACAGATGCAAAAAACAGACAGTGCAAATACAACGACAGTGCAAAATACAGACAGTGCAAATACAGCGACAACGAGTTTGCAGTAACTGAAACACAACACAACAGCACCTGTCTGCAGAAGGGCTTCTCTCTCTCTTTAAAAAATAAAATAAGTGTTCTTTTTGATTCTTGAGGAGAACCACCCCGTTTTTGTACTTTTACTTACTAAGTTTTATTTATATATATTCTGAAACTTATATGTATATGAACATAAATATTATTAACTATTTAATATTAAATCTAATTAACTATTATAAATGTGTATATATAAAGTTCTTTTTTTACTATTTTACTTTTTTCCCAAGTGTATAAAACCTATAGGTAGGGCCAGACGGAATCTGCGGACGTTTTTTGCTATTTCTGCTAAAAATTTTGGTAAAAATCTGCAGATTTCTGCAGAATTATTTTGGGAGTCTCATAACTAAAACCTTAATATGTGAAATAAAAATAATACCTTTTTATCTTGGTGTTTATGGTATTTAATGTTTCAAATGTAAATCCAATTAGATCCACTTTATTTGGTAAACAAAGCAAGTCTCATATATCTACTAAAAGACTTAGAATTAGTCAATAATATTACTGTAATTATTTTAAAAACTGAATTAATTTGGATTTACCCACATTTACTCAAGTAAATAAACAGTATTAATGATGGGCTAAAAATCGGCGGAATTCTGTGGAAAATCTGCGGAATTCTGTGCGCGCAGATTCCGTGTGGGCCTACCAATAGGTTACTACTGTAAGAAAATATCAGCATTCAGGACATACTTTCAGTGTTACCTTTTCTTGAAATGAGCCGATCTAATCCTGTTTATATGAAATGAGCTGCTGCTCCCGAACTGGTTTGAGCTACCAGAGCTGTTGCTATGACAACAACTCTCAGATGAGTTTTGAAAAACGAAACAATCCTAAATCATGTCAAATCACCAATAATCAAATCCAGCTAATTGAGTAATCCACGTACAAATAACGGACCCCAGGACTCGAGCCGAGCACAACATACAAGACATGACTAGTGTCTGGACTCTGCCACCAAAACAAGAATTAACAAACCCGAAGTGGCAGAATCCTAACAGTTATATTCATATATTCAGTCAGATTATTTAGGCCTCATACAGCTTTATTCTGAGAAAAACACTCAGTTGTACTATATCCTACTTATTATATTGCTATTTGGCACAAAACTAGAAACACAACATAAAAAATACAAAATTACACAGAGAGCCTTGTAATAAAATGCTTCTAACATCCTCAAGTTTATAATCAGAATATTTAAGAGATCTGCTGCCAACACCAAAACAAAGAGGCATTTCAATAGAGGCACTTTACTGCTGTTTTCTGCTAGAATAAAAGATCTGATTTAATGTTTTTTGAACTGTTGTTCACTATAATTATTAGTGTGTTAATGATTTAGTTTAGTTTATAACAAATAATTGAGACTTTTGTGGGATACAAATATATAACCAACACTTAATAAAAAGATACCAACACACAAACAACACCAATGTAATGTAATCTAATGTGTATTTCATATATTCATTTTCCTTCGGCTTAGTCCCTTTATTAATCAGGAGTCACCACAGTGGAATGAACCGCAAACTATTCCAGCATACGTTTTACACAGTGGATGCCCCTCCAGCTGCAACCCAGTACTGGGAAACATCCACACACACACTCATACACTACGGCCAATTTAGTAGAACGAAAATAGACGAATCTATTTAATTCTTCTATAGCACATGTGTTTGGACTGTGGGGGAAAACCAGAGCACTCGGAGGAAACCCACGCCAACACAGGGAGAACATGCAAACTCCACACAGAAATGACAACTGACCAGCCGGGGCTCAAACCAGCAATCTTCTTGCTGTGAGGCGACAGTGCTAACCATTGAGCCATTGTGCCACCCTTAATGTGTATTTATATAGCCCATTTATCGCGTATATACACCCAAAGCGATTCACAATCATGAGGAGAGGGGATTACGTACCAAAATATGTACCAAAAAAATTTTTTTAATTAATAATATAAGAGCAAAACCAAATAAATGAATGAACTGTACTGCTTCAGGCAAAAAACGTACATTTAATTGAGCTTAAACGTCAGCGCAGGGGGAATCCACTCAAAATAATAACTTAAAGGAGGTGTATTGTCTCCTATTATTATTATATATGCAAGACTTCCCCATGAAATACCAATTTTTATTATTATTAATATTATTAACAATAAAATATGAGTTCAAGAATTTAAAAGGTATTTATTATGAATGATGTGTAGCTCAGTTACTAAATTTAGTATGTGATTGTGATACTGTTTTCTACTGTTTCATGCTTGTGAATGACCGTGAGTGTGTTTTCAGGAATGAGAAGTGTCATGAGCACTACACCACTGATTTCATCCATAAGCTGTACTCCGCCGAGGGGAAAGGTGTGTTTGACTGCAGAGTTAATATCCTGGGACATCTGCAGCAGGTACACGCGCACACACACACACACACACTGACAACATTTTTGCTTATAAAGGCTTATAAAATGAAACCTTATATGTGAGTTATGTTACAGATGATTATTGAGCATGCTGTTCTCTTACCAAATAAACAAACATGGCTCACTGTAAGCCTATTAATAGTGAGAATGAGTCTATATAAGCAAGAAATATCCATCTGTAGTTTTAAAAAAATATTTATGACATGATATACAGGGCGGCACAGTGGCTCAGTGGTTAGCACTGTCGCCTCACAGCAACAAGGTTGCTGGTTCGAGTCCTTGTTGGACCAGTTGGCATTTCTGTGTGGAGTTTGCATGTTCTCCCCGTGTTAGCGTGGGTTTCCTCCGGATTCCCCCACATTCCAAACACATGCGCTATCGGAGAATTGGATTAACTGAATTGGCCGTAGTGTATGAGTGTATGACCCCTGATAAATAAGGGACTAAGCTGAAGGAAAATGAATGAATGAATGAACATGATAAACAGAAGATAAGTCAAGCAAGAGTAATGTTTTCCTGAATATCAGCAAATGTTTTTATTGAATTACTGATAGATCTACTATTATTTCAGCAAACTACAGAAATACATTTAGCCACATGATTTTGTTTGTTTGTTTTTTAGAAAGCCAGTGCTGAACATTTGTGCATCTCAGAGCACTGTTTCCTTCCTGAATGAATCTTTTTTTTGAACAACTCATTTGAGTCAGTGATTAAAGAGTCATTTACCTTGTTTCTAAATGAATCAGCAATTTTGAACTCAATTCAATCACTCAATCGTTAAGACGGAGACTTGCGCCACCTACTAGAATTATACGGTCATATTTATTTACCAAAAACAGGCCTAAACCAGCCAGTGTTCCAGTGAAATGAATAGGAAAATGCAATCAAATTTAGAGGCGGTTTAAAGGAGGTGTAAAAACTCAATAGCGTCATTATTAGAGTTCGATCAGCAGCTCTGTTTGTTCATGTTATTAGGGTGGAGTTCCTACTCCCTTTGACAGAAACTACGGCACTAAACTGGGTGTTCGAGCTGTTCAGTGGCTGACGGAGAAGATGAACGACAGCTTCAGACAAGGTGAGACCTTTACAACCTTTAAACTGAACATATATTAAATAGCTTATAGAAATCAATACCTTTCAAAACAGAGTCACACTTTATCTTATTGTACAACTCATGCCATTGACAAACCATTAACTAAGTCTTTAAGCTCAATAAACTACTAATTAGCAGCTTGTTAATAGTTAGTAAGGTTTAGGTATTGAGTAAGATGTAGTATGAATGTAGTAAAATATTATACTTTATAAGTAATAAACACGTAATATCATAATAATAGACAGGCAATAGGTCAGTAGTAAATTTATGGTGTGAATTGTTACTTAAAGGGCACCTATTTTACCCCTTTTTTAAGATGTAATATTAATATTATGGTTCTTCTGAGTGTGCCAGTTTAGGTTCAGTTCAAAACACAATTCAGTTCAGATTTTTTTATTATGATGTGTTAAAAAGTGCCATTTTGGGGGTGTGTACACAGTTCGTTGTTTTAGGGGCGTGTTGCTTCTTCACATGAAAATTAGTTTCGACTTCCTGCCCAACTTAACAAGGGGGTGGAGCCAAGAGCTCCCCTCTTTGTGTATGGCTACAGACAGGCAGACAGAGAGAAGCGACATGAGTGAGAGGACCAGCATTCAGCTGTACATGTACGACTCGGACACAGACCAAGCAGAGAGTACTAAATCATTTGCGTCTTTGTATAGTTTTACAGCCAACTGTGTGCTAGTTTAAAGCTCAGAGCTTGTAGCCTACACCAAGACTAATAACCAAGCACACTGAATTAACTTTGACTGAAGGGCATCACACACCGGATGCACTGCGACACGGCGCGCACATGACAGTTAAAAGTATCGCACACTTGCTGCGCCGGTGTGTCAACTGATAGAAACTTATGTTTATAATTCAGAAATGCATGCCGCTGCGTGGCGCGACGCTGCTTGTCGCCGAGCGGCGCTTCTGGTGTACGACCTGCTTGAGGCTATAACTAAAGGGAGTCATACACCGGATGCGCCGCTCAGAGCCACGACACGGCACACCAGACGCGCACATTCGCATGTTATTTAAAATGAAACTATTCAGATAATGCTCTGTGGCACGGCAGAAATATGAAGTGCCCTGAGCAGGGCCAGCGCGTCCATAGAGGCTACCAGATGAGTAAGCGAATCCCTGGTTCTCACTTTCATCCGCGACACCCTCCCGGTCCTCACTTTCATCCGTGACAACGTGAAATGCATGGCGCTGCGCGTCGTTAGTTCGTTATTTCCAATGGAGGGACGCGCACGTGAGGCAACGCGCTCGCACTGTCCAGCTGCACCTAGTTAAGATGACAGGGAACTTCTGTGACCACGGGAAATGCAAAATGGCGGGCGTGAAACAACATACTGAGGATAAGGTAATGCGCACCTGTCAATCAATTTTGGTACGTCAAGTTGCGGTCGATCTCAAAATCACTCTAATTGGTCCACCGTTTTTATGTTGTTAAATTGAAAAAAAAAAGGACTGAGTGTGTTTATATCACCAGAATATGACGTTCTATACACTATACCTATAAATATGTCTGTCCAAACAGCTTGAAAAGTAGATTTTTCACCATAGGTGCCCTTTTTACTAGTGTTACCAAATTAACATAGGATTTTTGATTATGGATGCACTTGACAAACAAAATTGAAATTGTAATAATTATTTATTATTGTATTAAATTAATATAAAAAGTAATCTTGTAAGACTTTTTTACATTTATCTTAATTTATACAGATTTTTAAAAACACAAGCCAATCAAATAACTACATTTTATTGACAGTGAATGAGTCGAGAGGCGTCATTTTACCAGTGGTAAAATGACAGCATAGTTGGCCATTAACGTTATTTGAGTAGACTTTTATGGCTGATAATTTTCCCCTCGTTTTCATGTTTATTTTGACTAATGGAAATTATTCAGATGGAGATGTTGTTTTCCTTTAGTCACATGGCGGAATTAATTTATGTGCGTGTGTATCAGGTCGTGTGTTTGCAAACACTCCAGACACAGCCTGTGTGGTGGGCCTGTATAAGAAGGCTATGACCTTCAGTCCTGTCACTGAGCTGAAGGAACAGACCGACTTTGAGTGAGTGACCCTTACAGTTACACAAACACAAAACACATGATTATTGTTCACATAAGTATATTTCTTGCATGTAAAGTTATGTAGTAAAATGCTATTCCTTAGCCTCTTGTCCCATAATGCTACAACAAACAGAACTGACAATAAATTATTAATATCTATTATTATAAATATATTATTATTTATTTGTTTTCCATAGCCAAATTGCTTCACAACCTTATTATTAAGGTTGATTTTGTTATGTTGATTTTATTTTTTTAATTGTTTGATTTTATGGTTGAAATGTCTGTACAGAGGAATAAACTTGGGGTTATTTTAGTATAATACATAAATCATTAGTTTTTGTTAACATATTTGTTTTTTATATTTATTCTTTTCACTTTTGTTCTTGTTTTTTTGTGTATAATTACACATACACTACCTGACAAAAGTCCTGTCATGGATCCCAGTTGTTTGGAGAATCTTTAAGATTTCCAGCTGGGTGTGGAAATGTGTTTGAGTATTAAAAAAGTAAAGTTCTACTAATATTAAGCAATCTCTCTGGTCTTGCAGACACCGGATGCCCAAGACGCAGTGGTGGCTGAATCTGCGTCTGATGCTGAAGATGTTGGCGAAGTACCAGACATCCTTCAATGAGTATGTGACGGGAGAGATTGAACATGTGACTCGGCGCTCGCTCAGCATCGACACTGGCTTCTAAAACACACACCGCTACTGCCATCCTAAAACTAACACACTACCACTGCCACTCCTAAACGGGTAAACACCTCATCCTTTAGTGAGTAAAGGAGGGTGAACTCCAGCTCTGTGCCTATAAATGCTCATATCCTCTGCATTTGCATCATGTTTACACTGGTTTACGTCACTACTGTTATTATCTAGATAACTATGAACAATGATCATATCCTTATATTACTTGGTTAACATTTACAATTGAGTATTGATTACTGTCAATTTAATTGGTTATGATTTTTGATAAAGCCAGCACATGATGGTTCTGGTTATCTAAGTACAATCTCACTATTTTAATAAGCAGTTGTAGCAATGCCAGCATTATAATCACACTTTAAAATAAGATCTATAAATGTGAGTTAATGCATTAATTGTGTTGAAATGCTTAATGTTTCTGAATTGAGAGAGTAATTTAACCAAACCAATGTACTGACGGACTTTGGCAGAACAACTAAAATAGTATTTGAGCTGTGCCAAATTTAGTTTGTGCATTAAGGATTTTATTATACTGTATATATATTTTTTTCCAATATAGTTATTCTTTTGATCATAGAAATTATGCACTCTAATTCAGTGCATTTGTTTTTATGCACACCTTAGTGTTTAAGTCCAGCTTTTTTTAATGGAATATTAAAATTAAACTGTCCATAAAAGCACATGGATGGAAACATACAGTAGGTATTAAGATTAATGACTACTTGAGAAGTGTTGTTGATTTTTATTTCATGCTATGTAGGAATAATGTACATCCAGGCAGGTGTTCTCACAGAATAAAGCCTGGCAGGTTTATCAGCAGCTGTTGAATAGACCTAAGGCCTGTATTCTGTGATAGCAACCGGCTGGATCTACATTATGCTGATTATTACATGGCTACTTGATTTAAAATGAGTAATCACGTATTAGCTACTTTAATTAAACAAAGCTTGCAGAAACAAAACTGACTGAATGCTGATTACATTAACCTACTAAAACTACTTAATAGTAAGTAGTAGGATGGCATTAAACATTCACAAAACAGCGGTGTGACACAAACATAAATATATATATATATGAATATATTCAGTCAAGATTATTCGTAGTACCTGGACAACCCTCTGTTATTAGTTTCAGAGGTTGTTATCTGGAAATAACTTACCTCAGAATGTGATGCTGTGCAATAACTAATGTTAACAAATGAAACCTTATTGTAAAATATCACCAGCATTATTTTGCTGTGCCAAAACAATCATGCAAACTCCTCTATTTTTCATAGTGCAATGCAACACCAGTCACTTCCAGTGCAGACAATGTTTTTCTTTATAATAATAAACTGCTGCTATTAGTAGAGAACCATCTTTATATCATAGCAAAGATTTATTCCAGCAGCTGGAATGGTTTGATGTGATGAAGTGCATCACAAGCAGATTAAAGTGGAGATTTTGACTGATAAATATATGTACTTGTAATTGTGAGCTTGAGTTATGTTTAATGTTGTGCCTATGCAATCAGTGATAAGTGTGAAGCAATAGATAATTCTAGTGCAGCATGTTTTACATCTCCAGTATTTAACACTCTGGAAAATATCACTATTGAACTATAGTGAATATCAATGTGAGAGTCTAATCTAAAGAAAGCAAACGCATTAGCGTAAATAAAGCTTATTGTGGAATTTATTTTTTATTTTTGCATTGTGACATTTTTATAACCCACTAAAGGGATGTTTACACTTAGGACGATAAATATGTGATATCTATATGTACGATATGCTTTTCTTTTTTGCATTATCCCCCTGTAACCAGCAGGTGCAATCTATCTAATCAAACAGTAAATTTGGCGATTGCAGAAAGTGTAGTGAAATAAAAACAACACTAATAATTTTTCCTCATCATTTTCAAAGGAGGAAATGCAAAGATACTGAAACTATACTGGATAGCTGAGAGACTTTTATTTTTAAACTTTAATTTGCAAACCTAGCTTGCGTAGCTTTCATATAACTTTTGTATCTATTATGTATTATGTACTATTTATCATTCCCTCCCATAGTATAACCAATTGTTTTCAAAGGGGTGGTCCAGAGTGTATTTTTAAGGTGTGGTTATGTTTATAAGATGCAAAGCAAAGTGTGCTCATGCTTCATTTGTAAAACATTACGCTATTATTTCTATATCTTACTTTAATTATATACAGCTACTCAGCTAACATAAAAACCACTGTCATATTTCCTAGTTTTTCTAAAAGGCCCGCCCTCAAGAGGCTCTGATTGGTCAGCTAACATAATATGCTGTGATTCGCGGATCAGCTCCACGTCATCAGGAAGTGTCACACCTCTAGCACACGCTTTGCCTCTGCTGTGTAAATACTGTCAAGTCAGTGTAGCTGTGTCAGTGTGAGCCTGAATTAGACATAAAATGAAGAGCACACAGCTAAACCTCACGCCTACTCTCTAAAATAAAATCTGACAAGTGTCTTTCACATATATTTAGAATAAGCATGAACAAGTAATATGAAATGTTCACATATCTTTCGCGAGATCATTATTTGAGATGTAGCACACAGGCAAAGCGTCTGCATAGAGAGACACTGCAGTGCTGGTGAAGATTGTGGCCGTTTACAGCGGTTTGATGAATAAATATGGAGTTGTAGCTAAATTGTTAGCGGTGCCAAACAGCGTTTCCCATTGTTTACATTCTTGTTTTCGTCCTCGCTACAACATAACGTTAACGCTAGAAACTGTGCATGTAATAGATCAATTTTAACAAATAAAAATACTTACAGATTGTGTCTCGCAGTCCACACAAGCTGCTCCTTTTTTGAGGAGTTTTAGTTTTAGATCCAACACTGAACTGGGAGAGATTCTGGAAGCTGTCCTTTGTCAAATGCTAGAGCTATATGTTTTTTATAATTCTCTGGAACATAATTAAAACTTCTCTCTTTGTGTCGTATCCTTTGGAAGCCCAAATACAGAAACAGAAGAAGCTCTGTGATAATAGCAGAGCTTGGATGGGATTTTAGCTTTCACTGCTTTAACATTACAGCGCCTCTTGCCATGCCCCTTCATGGTGTATGCGCGTAACCTGAAGTGATTGTGATCTCATTAACCCCGATGTGTTTTTTGTAGTCCCCAAATTCATTCGCTGTAGGCTTTGCAAAGCTAACTAAAAGCCAATGTCTCCCTTTGCATTGAACTTTTACATTCAGAGATGTTGTTTATGTTCACACAGCTACATTACACATCAACTCAAGTTTAAAATATGATATTGTAGTGGACCAGCCCTTTCATAATAGCCATTATCTTTTAATAATCTCTAAAAAGAGAGCTTAACATCGAGCAGATCTTCTCCACAATGTCGTCTATAGCTTTAAATTGTGCAAAATCTTTGAATATCAGTGGATTCTGATTGGCTGTCAGAGTTTTAAAGTTTTTAAGTAGGAAATAAATGTCTGAAGGTGATTCCAATGATATAGTTTCTCTACATCTTTATCGTTAATAACTGTGGTCTGAACTCTGCTGTTGTTTTACAGTCAGAATGATTATTAAAACAATCTCTTTGTTATTATCTTTTTCATTACCGTGCTTGGTGTGAATGACCCTTTAAAATATATTTGGCATGGCAGAAATGAGAATTTGAAAAATGTCATGATGCAAAATTTTAAATCATAGCTTTATGGTTTTGTAAACAGTTTTGCTTCTGATTTTCAGATGAATTATAACCTGTGGCCAGTTGCATAAACTGCTCAGACTAATCATGTTTAGTGACTTTTTAAGGCAGTTTTAAATATAGACTTGTGTAGCTTTAATCCATAAAGGAAGATACATTACTGCAGTTGTTGAAACTAGTCTTACCATGTTTATCCAGCTGACCACATGCCTGCATGTTTATTAGTGTTGCATATGAGTCTTTTAACTGTCAACAACTATAGCTGCGTCCCAAATGGCACACTATACACTTATGCATTATGTATTTATGCACTTATACAGTTAACAGCATAGTATATGTATGTAGTGTCATCCCAACTGGATTACTAACATTTTTTTTACAAAGCGAAAATTCAAACTATTTGCCACATGACGGTTGCCAAATTAGTGAATTAAATGACCAAACTACCAAATAATACCTGCATGAGTATAGCCACATTCACCATCGGGAGGCGCTATAAATCGCTCTCCTAGAAGAATTTTGCTTTCACAACCCAAAATAAAGTAATCTAACATCAGTGCCCGAAAGCTCCGCACCTTCCGCTACATAAGCAAAGCAGTGGCCGTTGAGTGCATGAAGTGTCCAACATAACACACTTCACATTACTAGTTGAATAAGTGCATCATTTGGGTAAATAAAGTGCACCTATTATTTTTAGAGTTTTCTGTGTGAATGCACTACTTACACTATTTATACTACAAAATGGCGTAGAATAATGCATAAGTATGCGATTTGGGACGCATCATATGAATCTGTTGTTTTGCTCACATTTTAAGAACTCAGTGTTTGTGTCTAAAAACGTAAGCCATTAAAATCTACATGTATAATGAATGTAATCATGCACCTGAATGTCCTGTCAATTAAAAAAAAGATATAAATAAACTACAATATATAATAAAATATACTTAAAGATTACAAATGTTTGCTCTGTTGTAAATTGTGGTGAAATTACCAGAAATGGACCTTTGGAAAGTCAGCATTGTTATATTTGTTTCAGTTACAGTGTAGAACAAAATACATTTTATAAGAAGAACATACAGGAAATTCTAATTTTTATTAATTATAATGCATGTAATTTTACCTCTAATCATATATTCAGAAGTGAATTATTTATGTTTGTTTTTTTAGTTATACTGTATGTTGGATGAAACTCTTCTGAACTAATGTGAAATCTTACATGTAGCAGGACATTTCTCCTCACTTCATGTATTATACAACAGACTCTAACACACATTTCTGAAGTATAAGGAAGAGATTAATATAGTTATAATTTTCCAAATCTGAAAAAGAATGGAGAGGAATCGGACGGACCTGCTGTGTCTGGTACGTTCACACTCGGCCGAGGACTTTCTGCCCCAAACGAGAAGGAAAACTCCTCTTGACAACTGGCTTCATCAAACAAGAAACCTAGGAGAAAAACAAAACCAAAAAAAAATGTTTGGTAACACAATTTAATGCATTAAGAAATGTTACAGTTAAAGACAAAATAATTAGCTGTCCTGTCAAATTTTAGTTATTTTTCAAAGAGAGAGATTTTTTAAATGCATTTTTGAACATAATATTTTTAAGAACTAATTTATTCTGTTTTTGGCATGATGACAGTACATAATATGTTACTAGTTATTTTGGAACATACTAGTTAATTAGGTATTTTATAATGACTACGTTGTTTCTTGCATTTCTAAGGAAAAAGTCTGAATTGTGAGATAAAAGTCATAATGGGCTCTATGCACGGCGAAGCGTGACGTATTTCCCGTTATTTCTGCTGGCTTAGTTCTGCCTTTCGTACAGTACTGTGCTACAACAGGATCACTACTGACTAAAACATCAACATTACAGATAGTTGTGTTAGTGCTTTATGCCGTTTTAGCCCTCTTATATATGTTTGTGCTTCTGGAACAGTAAAATTGTTCAAGTGAAACAGCACTGGGACAGCTGAGCTCCTTTCCTTAAAAGTCTGCGTCTGGTTGGAGCTCGAGGCTTGATCAGATTGCTGGACTGGAAATGTCAGCAACCCACCTCTTCTGCATGTCTTTGTCTTTTGGAAACGTGTGGAAACTAAGGTAAGAGTTTATGCTGATGCTGTACACAGAGGACCACAGCAATGGTTGCCAGAAGAACTGTCCTCACGTCGTTGAAACAATCCTTTCAAATGTTTAGATGCTATAATTATGTAGTTGACGTGAACATATATAAGTGGGCTATAATGGCATAAAGCACTAACGTAACTATCAGTAACGCTAGACGTTTTATTCAGCAGTGATCCTGTTGTAGCACAGTACTGTATGATAGGCGGAAGTGATCAAGCTTCGCCGTCCCTAGAGCCCATTATTTTTTATTTGTTCCACATTACTTCTTTAAAAGCTTCAATAGGTTACAGTATTATTGTCTGGAAAAGTGCCAACATCAACACAGGCTCATTGTGAATATGTTCCCCTATGTACATTTATGGAGATCGCGAATTATGTAGCCAGAGGTATGTATAGCTGCATTTCATCTTTAAAATGAATGCTACGGGGCAGAATGACACTGCTGACGGCTTTTGTTTTTTTTGCTAGCGACTGACTGCTTATCTCCATGTCTCAGAACCCTCCTGAGCAGTGCTTCATAAAATCTATGATGAGGTCAGGCTGGTGGATGTGCGGGACAGTTGGGATGCCGCACACTTGACCATGATGAAGAGACCTGACCTGGGCGTCACTTTTACCAAACTCCACTGCTGAACTCTTATGGATTTTGTAAGAGTCCAAATACGTCGGAGGACTTGAGTTGTAAAGCGAAGTCGACATCGACGACAGGGTTTGGGTCCAGTGAAGAACGGTCGGTCGGTCGGTCAGTCAGTCAGTCGACAGCGGCCTCTGGTGTATTTACGCGAGAAGACCAGACGCAAATGGCACTCGTGAGAGAAATTTGAGATCTGAAAAAGCATACACAGCGACCTCTGGTGGATTCGCGAAAACAAAAACAGCAAAAAAAATGTAGCTCCTCCAGAAATGTATACCGGGGTCCGCATCCATAATAAGCCTGGGTGAGCCAATATGCAATTTACTGTACTCAAGCCATTTGATGCTTTATGAATTGCTTTATTACATGTATTAGTATATATTAAAACTAAGATTAACTAAATAAATAAAAGTATTTTCATTATTAGTTCATGTTTACTAATCTAGACCCTATGCAAATCAAATCTTATCCTTTAAACTGTATATTTCATTGTATCCTCCATGTATATTCAACATGCTTCGTTTTTTTATTATTTAAAATCCAATGTCTTATATTTCTGCTTTGCTTTTGGTGTGCAAACCAAAATATATCTTTTAAACTGGTGTGGATGTTAAATATCACATGAACCATACTTCACCTGTGAACTTTTGTGCAGATCCTGGTGACTTCTGCTACCAGAAACACAAAATTAGCTTTTGAAAACATCAAACACTCAGCCATTAAACACAAGCATTGTTTCTACAGAAATACAGTACCTTGTCGTTGAAGTAGGAGCTTGTGAAGTTAAATGGAGATGCCTACAACATACATATACAAATCAAATGGTAGTGAAAAGCCATACTCAAATAAAAGTACCATTACTTTTACCATTACCATTATATTACTTATTAATGTAGTGCAAGAAAAAGTAGTGACTGCAGGTTAAATTAAAGGGCCCTATCATAGACCCGGCACAATAAGGCACAAGACATGTATGGCACTGGATTTGTTGCTATTTTCAGACCAGCGCAACCCTAATTTTCACGTTTCATGCACCACTTTGTGGACTCATGGGTGTGCCTGACTGAAAAGAAGGTGTGTTAAGGCGCATTGTTGGTGCGTTGCTATTTTGAGGAACTAAAATAGACTGTGCCATTGACCAACTAAAAGCTGCTCTGAAGTCCAGCGCAGAGCGCGTTAGTTATGTGCCTATACGGGTCCAAATGCTTACACATTGCTTAATGCACACAGGATGTACAGCCATACACATATCTTTACATATGAAAACAATTAAAGGATTAAAATGTTACCAAAATTATTATTTACCACACAAATATAAAAACCACTGCCTCCATGCCTTCTTCACCTCAGGGGGGCTTTTTCAGTTTATTCATGACAATCTGCTTTTGTATAATGTTATTATTATTAGCAGTATTATTTATGATATGCATATTTATATTTGTTTTAATAAAAATAAGTTTAGTTTTGTCCACCTGTGGGGTTTTGGAGATGTCTGCATCACCATATGGGGCATCTCTATAAGAACAGAACGTGTGTTTGGATATAACTCAGTTGTTTGACCATACTTCATTATTATTGTTCATTTATTCCTTTGCTGGAAATTAGAACTGAATTTAGAAATAGTTTTGAAACAAATCTTTTCTCTTAACAAACTAAATTAAATATGTAGGCTAAGGAATGTCTTCAGTGAAGTGAGTTTCCACCGGTTCCTTACTCCACCAATGTAAAGGAGTAAAGTAAAGAGTAAAAGTAAAGTAAAAAGAAAGAGGCTGAATGGAGGAGACTCGTTCTTTATCCTCGCGCTGCAGATGCTCTGTTTAATTGTTTTCTCGCTAGTGTTCAGTTTTTACACTTACAAAGTCTGCCATGTAAATAACAAATGCACCATATGGCGTAACTGACTGTTAAAGGGAATGGGAGATGAGACTCTGATTGGTTTAATGCACGTTATGCTCAAAACACACCCAGAACTCATTAAGAGAATAAGCACAACCCTGTTAGACCATGCGCAGAGGGGCAGACCATATTTTTCCATCTTTAAAATAGCAAAAGTGGATTCGGACACGCACTTAATGCTTGTGCGTCAAAACGCTTTAGACTTTGCACCTAGATTGTTACAATAGAGCCCTATATAACGCAGTAAATGTACCAATACAGTACCAAACATTTACTTAAAAGAGGACCTATTATGATTATTTTTACAAGATTTAAAATAAGTCTGCTCCTTCTCACTCAGGGCTGTTTATGCTAATGAGGGAGATATGGCCACTAATGGGTGGGGCTTTCCGCCTCTGATGACACGTATAAAGAGAGAATGTCAATCAAAGTGTTTCTGCAGACTGTTTTAATCAAGTGTGATTATACAATTACAATTAATAAATTTTTATCATGCGTGACTGGCTGTATTCACACTGATTCCACACAACTGTCTTTAAACATCTTATAAAAGTGACTTTTGCATAATAGGTCCTCTTTAAGTAAAAGTACACTATTATTTTACTAAAAAGTACACACAATTTTTAAACTAGTACAGTTCTTGAGACTAAGTACTCAGTTACAGTCATTTGGGTACATGTAATTTGTTGCTTTACACCACTACATGTCAGACTTTTAGTTTCAGCAATTCACCTCTTCTCCAGCTGATCCCACATCAAAATCACAGCTCAGCTTTGAGAACGCAGGAGTGCCTGGACCAGAGTTCATAGAGAAGACAAAAGCTGGAGATTTGCTGTGTGAGATCTCCTGACGTCCAGGTGATGCATTGGGACTGTTGCTGTTCATAAATCACACAGAAATCAATCTCACATTTGATCATTTAAACTTTTTTAATGCCTATTCCTACTGATTTATTGATGAAAGTGACCGTCTGCAGTATATAGTAAACAGTAAATAGTGAGATCGTACTTTAAAGAGAAAGTTGGTGTAGTTGGTGTGGCTTGTATTCTAGCAGGTGAAGAAGGAGGACAGACGACACCATCACTTTCTAAGTCCTCGTGAACGTCTGCTGTGCTTTTGTCCAAATGATCATCCTCCTTTTCCTCTGACGTTTCCACCATGAGCTCAGCAGTACATGAAACATTTAGATTTCCCTCCTGCATTCATCCAAACAGATAGAAGCAGTATAAATGTTGTGATTTTCTAAATATTTTGGAAAAAAAATTCTCTTATTCTATAGGAATAGTTATTTTAAATTATATATATATATATATATATATATATATATATATATATATATAT
>CAIGQZ010032409.1:2447611-2534490 GCA_903798205.1 Danio tinwini
ATTTTTCAACAACGCTAGGGCCCCATACCTGGAATTGCTTAGGGCCCCCAAATCACTAAGTCCGGCCCTGCTCCCAATAATTGTAAACAACACAATTCTTGACATTCTTTTGGGACAACTTAACTGTTTTATGTTTAATTCACTTAAATATTTTAAGGTAACTTAATTGATCTGTGTTGGGAAGACGTGAATGAATTAAGTGGAAGCCTGCTTTTATTGATATATTAAATGATCATATACAGTACATTTGTTATTAATATTTAATTTTATTTAATACTCACTAACTAGTATTACTATGAACAATACATTTAATACAGTGTTTAGTAATCTTTAAATAGGGATAATGTACATCTAGCTGGTTGTTCTCATAGAATAAAGGAATAATTCAGGGAATAATTCACTCCGGTCTAGTGAATTATTAGTAAATAAATGCACACCGAAGGTGTAACGGCTACATCACCACCTCAACTGTGCATTATATTTTAATAACTCAATGGCCTGTCCTTTATTCTGTGCTTAATGCATTAACATACAATGAACAATACATTTATTCATTAATTCAACTTCAGCTTAGTTTCTATTTAAGAGGTCCACACAGCGGAATGAACCGCCAACTATTCTAGCATATGTTTTTACACAGCGGATGCCCAGTACCGGGAAACACCCATACACACTCATTTACACACACACTCATACACTACAGCCAATTGAGTTCACCTATAGCGCATGTGTTTGGACTCTAGGGGGAAACCGGAGCACCCAGAGGAAACCCACGCCAACACGGGAAGAACATGCAAACTCCATGCGGAAATGCCAACTGACCCAGCTGGGACTCAAACCAGCGACCTTCTTGCTGTGAGGCCACAGTGCTAACCACTGAGCCACCGTGCAAATTCCTGCGTGCAAATAAGCAGTATTTATTGATCTTCAGTTATAGTTAATGCATTAACATACAATGAACAATTCATTTTTGCATTCATTAACGTTTTGGCGCTTACTAAATATGCATCTATTTATTATTAGTTCATGTTAACTCACAAAATGATCAGTAAATAATTGAAGTCGACATTAATTGAGAGTAGAATGATTTAAAAGTATTTTAGTTCATATTAACTAATGCATTTTAACAATGCATGTTAACAATTGAAGTCTTATGTAAAGTGTTTTAATGTGTTTTATTATTTAGTCGCTTGTTATTATTTAGGATGTAGTTGTTTTTTTATAAAACAATGTTTTCTATTTGCATACTGTATCTCAGAAATTTGCGCTTTTATAAGATAAGTCTATTTAAAATATGTATTAATTGTTTTTGTTGTATTTATTGGTAATGCTTTGCAATGAAATTATATTATTTAACACTAGTTCATCAATTAACATTGAATATAGAGCTGGGGCGACACGGTGGCCTCACAGCAAGAAGGTCGCTGGTTCGAGCCTCGGCTGGATCAGTTGGCGTGTCTGTGTGGAGTGTGCATGTTCTCCCTGTGTTGGCGTGGGTTTATTCTGGGTGCTCCGGTTTCCCCCACAGTCCGAAGACATGTGGTACAGGAGAATTGGGTATGCTAAAATTGACTGTAGTGTGTGAGTGTGTGAATGATTGTGGATGTTTCCCAGTGATGGGTTGTGGTTGCGTAAAACATATGCTGGATAAGTTGGCGATTCATTCCGCTGTGGCGACCCAAGATTAATAAAGGGACTAAGCCGCAAAGAAAATGAATGAACATAGGGCTGGGCCGATAAACGATGATAAATTGAACCACGGTAATTTATGTCAATAACAACAATAAGCTCTTGACTTTTTTTTATTCTATGTTGATCTAAGAGCCATCACACAGAAGAAATATGCAACAATGGGAATCTAAAAGTGTGTTAATATTAGAGATGCACCGAATTGTCGGCCACCGACAAATTAATCAGCTGAAAATGTTATGCGTTTTCATGAACTTTCTAATTTTTGTGGTTTCAGTCATTGTTAAGGTACTCTTTTAAATCTGGAAACATAAATATCTTATATCGAAATATACGTATATATATATATATATATATATATGTGTGTATATTGTAGGGGTAATTTACAGTTTTAACCCAAAGAATGAGCAGTCTGTCAGATGAAGAAAAGCCGGAGTCAGAGGTTCAAATAAATAAATCAAGTTTACTGAAGATAGTTTGCAGTTTCATCAGCAGAAGCCAGCTTCAACACTCACAATTAGTTCCTAGGCCACTCTGCCTTACAATCACAAATCAATAACAATTATACTCACATAACGTCATTAACTGCGTCATATAGGTGTTCTAACCTGATTGGTTAAAACACAGATAGACTTAGAAGATTTCCACGTGGGTGTGTACGTACAATTCTGAACAATATCTTACGCATAAACGTCAGACATCCACTAGACTGTTTAGAGCTGACTCCAGACCTGTTAAAAGGATCTACAATCAAATAGAGCACACACACTTAAAGCACAATCTGTTTCTTACCCAAGGCTGAGTGTACTCTCAGTCGTCTTTATCAAAACTGGTTAAAAACTGGTATAATCTACATCCAGGCAGTTAAATTCTCACTACACCAAGTCTATCTTGAATAAAAAGTTAAATCACTTTAAAAGAATTAACCGTAAAAATAGCAAAATCAATCAATATTAACTCATAGAAATAACAATAGAAACAATTGAAGTTGTTTTCAGTCCTCAGCCGTTCATTTCCACTCAAGGTCTCCGTGACCTCTGACCTAGTCTGGTGGCTCCTGAAAATATTACAAAGAGACAGGAAAATGCACTGAACATTCTTACATAAAGCAGTGTGTTTAACTTATTCATTAGTTGAAATCATTTCAAAGTTAAAAACTCATTCAAATAATCATATTTAATAAAAATAATGAGAAATAGGATTATGAGAAATGGGATAAAAGTTGATCCATGCTTAGACGAACTGGACGGTAGAAATACGAATCCTTCAATATATTGCTATCGTTCAATAAGGAAAATAATTATCGACATTGCATTTTTGCCGTATCGCCCAGCCCCAATTGAATATTTGTTATTATTTCAATATTTGTTACAGCACTATAAAAACATTCAAAAGAAAAAAACAATAAACAAATTAAGGTCAAGTCCACTAAATGTTTACCACCGTATTTTCATAATATGGAAGCTGACATTTACCTAAGATTAATAAATTATTAAGATATATTGTTCGTTTTTAATTTAACTAAGGCAGTCAACATTATTGTAGAGTGTCACCATTTATTTTTGCATGTTTTATTTTAATTAAAACCATTTTTCTAGTCAATCAGAAGGGTTATGAAAAAGGCAGAGAAGTAAAGGCTTTTCTTGACCCCCTGCAAAATTAAGCCATATATTTATACACGTATATGCAAATAGACTGTGATTGTCAGAAGCCCTATGTATTATCTCATTCATGTAGTTTTATTTTACTAACAAACGACAAACCCAAAGAAAAAGGTTAATGTTGTGAGTGTGTTTGTGTGCAAACAGTTATTCCAAAAATTATATTCATAAACAGTGCAAAGATGTATTTCAGGGGACACACAAATGAATATTTTACATAACATGAATAAGAGTGTTACTTCTGACATTTGTTTGCTTATTTGTTTGCTATATTGTGTGTGTGTGTGTGTGTGTGTGTGTGTGTGTGTGTGTGTGTGTGTGTGTGTGTGTGTGTGTGTGTGTGTGTGTGTGTGTGTGTGTGTGTGTGTGTGTGTGTGTGTGTGTGTGTGTGTGTGTGTGTTTTGCTTAAAGACAATAAAACTCCTGTATTCCTGTATTTTAATGTCAAGTTTGCTTCTGTTGTGATTCACAAAGCAAAATATTTTAAAAACAATTATGAAATCATAAAGGAGGACTTCTAATTGGATGGAAATGAAAGAGTATTCCTGCATGAAAAAACACTATAGTAATTTATAATAAATACTGTAGTGTTTTAAAACCATATATTAACGTGTATTAAATTGCCTGTATTATAAGGGAGAGCAGGGACGAAAGTACCATTTTTCATAAAAACCTATTTTAGACACTCACAGGCCACTTTATTTAGGCATGTAGACATGGTCAAGATGATCTGCTGCAGTTCAAACCGAGCATCAAAATGGGGAAGAAATGGGATTTAAGTGACTTTGAACATGGCATGGTTGTTGGTGCCAGACGGGCTGGTCTGAGTATTTCAGAAACTGCTGATCTACTGGGATTTTCACGCACAACCATCTCTAGGGTTTACAGAGAATGGTCAGATAAAGAGAAAATATCCAGTGAGCGGCAGTTCTGTGGATGCAGATGCCTTGTTGATGCCAGAGGTCAGAGGAGAATGGCCAGACTGGTTCCAGCTGATAGAAAGGCAACATTAACTCAGATAACCACTCGTTACAACTGAGGTCTGCAGAAGAGCATCTCTGAACACACAACACGTCTAACCTTGAGGCGGATGGGCTACAGCAGCAGAAGACCACACCAGGTGCCACTCCTCTCAGCTAAGAACAGGAAACTGAGGCTACAATTCACACAGGCTTACTAAAATTGGACAATAGAAGATTGGAGAAATGTTGCCTGGTTTAATGAGTCTCCATTTCTGCTGCCACATTTGGATGGTCGGGGCAGAATTTGGCATAAACAACATCAAAGCATGGATCCATCCTGCCTTGTATTAACGGTTCAGGCTGGTGGTGGTGGTGTAATGGTGTGGGGGATATTTTCTTGACACACTTTGGGCCCATTAGTACCAATTGAGCATCGTGTCAACACCACAGCCTACCTGAGTATTGTTGCTGACCATGTCCATCCTTTTATGACCACAGTGTACCCATCTTCTGATGGCTACTTCCAGCAGGATAACACGCCATGTCATAAAGCGTGAATCATCTCAGACTGGTTTCTTGAACATGACAATGAGTTCACTGTACTCAAATGGCCTCCACAGTCACCAGGTCTCAATCCAATAGAGCATCTTTAGGATGTGGTGGAACGGGAGATTCACATCATGGATGTGCAGCCGATTAATCTGCAGCAGCTGCGTGATGCTATCATGTTAATATGGAGCAAAATCTCTGAGGAATATTTCCAGTACCTTGTTGAATCTATACCACGAAGGATTAAGGCAGTTCTGAAGGCAAAAGGGGGTCCAACCCGGTACTAGTAAGGTGTGCCTAATAAAGTGGCCAGTCAGTGTACGTTACTGTAGTATTTTAAGTGCAGTAAATGTTTCATAAAGAAACACTTATTTTAATGTTAACACTGTATGTAGCATATTAAATGTTCATATCAGTCCTTCTCTTAGTACAAAATATTTGCTGTTTTTGTCTTCATAAATTCATGTGCAACAATCACGTCTCTTCTGAATACATGCATGATTATTCAACCGTGTGATTTGCCCTGCAGAAACTGTCATATTCATGTTATGACTGGATATATGAGGATTTCCAGGAGCACGTCTGACCCACATACATGTTGGATCTTGTATATGGAGACTCTGGTGAAATCTTTAATAGTTAGAGATTGCTGGAAGGTTTGTAAATCATTTGCAGTTTACTAACATGTACATATCCATCAGCACTTCACTTTTACAGGCACATTGTGACACCTTTTTCATTTGTACATGTAAATTTATTCAGATTATAATTAAGGCAAGACAATGCATGTGAACAGGGTAAGATTTTTACTAATCAGTTCTTGCAGAATATTGCAGAGATGTTAGTATTTGGGTAACACTTTAGAATTAGTTCATGTACTAACATTAACTAAAGTAAGAATAATCTTGTAAAGCATTTATTAATCATGGTTCAACATTAACTAATGCATTATTAAAATCCAGAGTTGTGCTTGTTAACATTAGCTAATGCACTGTGAGTTAACATGAACTAACGTTATTTAACCTTGCGTAATATTAACTAACATTAATAAAGATTAATAAATACCATAATAAAATGTATTACTAATTGTTTTTTGGGCGACACGGTGGCTCAGTGGTTAGCACTGTCGCCTCACAGCAAGAAGGTCGCTGGTTCGAGTGTTGGCTGTATCAGTTGTCATTTCTGTGTGGAGTTTGCATGTTCTCCCCGTGTTGCCGTGGGTTTCCTCCGGGTGCTCCGGTTTCCCCCACAGTCCAAACACATGTGATACAGGTGAATTGAGTAAACTAAATTTGCTGTAGTGTATGTGTGTGAATGAGTGTGTATCGATGTTTCCCAGTACTGTGTTGCAACTGGAAGGGCATCCGCTGCGTAAAACATAGGCTGGATAAGTTCATTCTGCTGTGGCGACCCCTGATGAATAAAGGGACTAAGCCGAAGGAAAATTAATAAATGAAGAATTTAGAAAATGTACTGCAAAGAGTAAGAAAATATTTTTTGTATAAACTTAGGCAAATTTCTGAACATATCGCTCTTAAAAAACCTTCAGAATATAGGTTTGAATATAGTTTGGTGTACCCTATAGTAATAATTTGTACTACAGTATTTTTGAACCATATGTGGTAAGCCCTATATGTAGTATTACAACTCTATGTTAATGACCCTGCTGAAAAAAACAGCTTAATCCAGCCTAAGCAAGTTAACTGGTTTTAGCTGGTCGACCAGCCTGGTTTTAGAGGGGTTTTGGCCATTTCCAGACTGGTTTCCAGCAATTTCCAGCCTGGTCTGAGCTGGTCAGGCTGGAAAATGACCAGTTTAGACCAGCCTGGTTTAAGCTGGACAAAGCTGGTTTTGGCTGGACAAGCTGGTTTTGGCTGGTCAACTCCCAGCCTGACCAGCTAAGACCAAGCTGGAAATGGCCAAAACCCCTTTAATACCATGGCTGGTTGACCAGCTAAAACCAGCCAACCATCTTAGGCTGGTTTAAGTTGGATTTTTCAGCAGGGGAGTGCTACAGAATGCTGTATTGGTGTACTGATAAACTAATAGATACTGTAATATACTTTAGTTTACTACAGTAAACTGGCTACCCTATAGTTAGAATTATAGTAGAATCGAAGTTACAGCGTTGTGTCATTTGTTTACATGAAAAAGTTGTATTACCACCGCAGGAATGATCACAGCAGATTAATTCAAGAACTTTATAGTATGCTTCAAAAGCACTATGGTATTTACTATGAATTACAATAGTAACTTTTATCACGTTGAGTGTAATTATTGGGTAATTTAATAAATAACATAATTAATTCTTGTTAACTTCCTGCAGCAGCTGTAAACGTAGATGTTTTGTTTCAGCTGGCCCTAAAAGCCACATTTCAAAGTTGAAAAGTGCATAAAACTGTGTTTTGTCTAAAGTGTATCGCCCTAAATATCATATAATTTACCAAGTGTTTTGGAATAAGATGATACTACATTTTTTCCCCGAATGTCTGAGGCGGAACCTTGTATATTCCGTTCATTTACTCACCCGGAACAATAACAGACGGAAGCCAGCAGCGATGGCGCGAGCAGCGAAGGTAATCCAGTCATTATTCATTGGGAAACTTTGACATTCAGAAACTTGTTTTAAGTATTAAAGTTGTGTTTTCTTTACACAACATAGAGTTCGTCAATAAGACTGACCATACGGGTGATTTTTATAGTCTTCACACAAAGACACAACATAAAGTTTGACTGGCTTATTATTAAAATGTGGCGGAAAGTGTCATTTATGCGTTGTACATGAACAGATTCAGTTGTCAGTTATTATTTACATAATTTTAGGTGTTATAATTATAAAATATACAAAACCGACAGGATTTATGTATAATACAATTGCTGTCAATGAGTAAGAGAGCAGATATTTGCAATTTGAGCAGAAACTGAAAACGTTTACTCGTTTGGAAAAGGGAAAGTTGGTTTTATGTTAGCACATGCGATTTGTGACAACTTGCGACATGCTCCCTTTATTGTTTACCATGGTATTTTAGGCAAGGCAAGTTTATTTATATAGCACATTTCATACACAGTGGCAATTCAAAGTGCTTTACATAAACAAGAATAAAAAAGACAAGTGTAAGAAAATAAAAACTAATAATTAAAAAACAGATCAAGATGTGTTAAAACAGGTTATAAAAGAATGAAAAAGAAAAGAGAGACACAGTAGTGCGATATGTCGGATGTAGCACAGTGCTCATTCAGTACAGGCACAGCTAAACAGATGTGTTTTCAGTCTTGATTTGAATGTGCCTAATGTTGGAGTGAAGGTAAGCCAATTCGCCCTGCTTTGACTGAACTCTTGGAATTTCTAGTTTATATGATCCTAAAGATCTGAGTGATCTGTTAGGTTTGTATTCAGTGAGCATATCTGTAATGTATTGAGGTCCTAGGTCATTTAGTGCGTCATAGACAACAGGGCTCAACAATAAGGACTGCCCGATGGCCCGGGCCAGTGTGTGAGATGCTCGGGACAGTAGACAAGATTGTTACAGCCCCGATCGGACCAGTGCTGCCTTGTCACTAAAGTTTAATTTGTCTACGACTATTTGTCAATTGAGTGCAAAAACAGTCTTAAAATCAAGAAACATTTTGTGCTTTAAGCCTTTAAATGCCACCTTCTTTGTGAAGGTAAACACCATATTGCATTCGGTTCGTCTTATGTGATTGGATGTTGTTTTTACCATAACTTGGTAACAACCAGTACAGCGAAGAGGTGGCAACATCAAATTATTATTATGCCAAAAGAAAATGTCTGTTTCTAATGTCTTGGAAGCAAGAACTTAAATGTTGTATGTGGGTACAACACGATAGAAAAAATTGAAGTAATGTTTCGCAGTTTTCCATCAGTATGGCAAGTCAGCCATATTTTGTTTAATAATTTAGAACTGCAATAAAATACCTGCACATTTTCTATACTGCTCTTTTTGTTTGCATAACATTTAGAATTTTGCTCATTATACATTTATCAACATTTAATTCTACATTTCAGTTCTAGATTCACAGATATTATGTTTGACACATCATTTAAAATTTATATGTTTTTGTGGGGCCAGTGAAAATTTCCGGGCCAGTAGAAAATATCCAAAGCGTTGAACCCTGGACAAGTAATAATACTTTAAAATCTATTCTGAATGTAACTGAGAGCCAGAGCAAAAACCTGAGGATAGGTGAGATGTGCTCTGATTTTTTTGGTTCTGGTCAGAATCCTGGCCACAGCGTTCTGGATGAGCTGCAACTGTCTGACTGTCTTTACCCTAGAGGAGGCCGTTACAGTAATCCACCCTGCTGCTGATAAAAGCATGAAGAAGTTTCTCTAAGTCCTCACTGGTAACAAATCATCTGAATCTTGCAATGTTTTTGAGACAGGGCTCGAAATTGTGACCATTTTGGTCGCATATGCACCCGAAATTTAAGCTATGCAACCTCATAATATATTTGGGAACATTTGTGCGACTGCATATAATGGTTGTAGACCTGTTTCGATTTTTTTCTAAGAACATGCTGAATCGGTCTTCCCTGCTGCTATATTGGTTCATATTAGCTGTCAATCACTCAAAGCTTTCCGCTGTCAGATGACAAGCAGCTTTTGTGATTGTGGGAAATGCAAACTGCTGAAGAGTGAAAAGTACACAGAATCTCGATGCGTTGCATTTACTACGTGTTCAGCGCAAATGTCCGCTAAATGTAAAATCTATCACTGTACACACGATGGCCAAAGAAGCTCGCCTTTACTAAGTTTAAACTGATGCGGCTTATAACAAAGAATGGTATTGTGCTGGTGGTCATTGCGAGAATCCTGCTCTGCCCCCCTCATATATCGGGCCGGTTGACTCACCTGCTTTCCCACAAACACAGAAAAATGAAAATCAGCACATAACGACACTGAGCATTTACAATGACACAAACCCAAACCAAAACTTTTAAAAGTTAGACTTTTCTTACTTTCTTTTGTCTATTCTTTCTTGTGATGTATATTATTTTTCTATTTAATTACTGATGACTGATTTGCAGCTTTCAGCCTTGAATTGAATGATTTATTATAATCTTTCGTTTGTTTTGTAGCAGAAATAGTATTTACTAAATTCACATGCATATAAAACATTAGAACAAAATAAATATTTCTTACTGCAATGCTTCATTTGTGTTTGCTGCAAACCATAAATTTATTTTTCATAAAGTAACAGTAGGACTGTTTTGTAGCACATAACTTTTGTTCAAGCACATTAAAGGCAGCATGATGATGAGAAATGTAATTCATTGTAAGTATTATTGTCATCATTAATATTTTATAATTATTACTAGACATTCATTTTGGAATGATTGCACAAATATTAAGTCATCACAGCATTAGTTAGATAGTTGTTTTTTTGGTTTTTGGTAGTCCTAATTGATGTTGTTTTCAAATATAATAAATCCCTTAATATACAATTTGCAGCTGTGCTTATTCATTTTTGGTGGGTGGTACTAAATTTTTTCTGGTGCTCCTAAATATTTGAAGTTGGGAGCACTGGTGTAAAAAGTAAAACATTTCGAGCCCTGTGAGATGATAGTATGCTGATGTACTAACTGCTTTGACATGACTATTGAAATTGAGATCTGACTCCAGAGTCACACCAAGATTCTTGACCTTATTTTTTGTTGTTTGACCCTTAGAGGACTTTGAATATTCAGTCTGAAATCACGTGTAAGTATGACTTGAAAACAACATTAGCACTATTTAATCGGCTGTGAACAATGTTGAACGTTGGTCGTCATTGGCTTCTAATGTGAATCACTACAGTATTTACAATTTGCAAAGTATACTTTTCTGAAGTGATATTGTTAAGGAGAAAGTCTGAACATGAATGTGATTCTAAAAGCGTCTTCAATGAAAATGTGTGTATTTTGAGATAAAACAGATAAACATGTTTGGAATGACATGTTAAGTAACCAAATAATGACAAAATCCTACTTTACATATGAGCTATGAAGTTGTGTGAGTTAAAGAATTATACTTTCTCAAATCACTGTCATTGAGAAGTTTTTCTCAGGAGTTGTACTTTATCAAGTAAAAATGTGTACTTGAGAAATTTTTTTTTGTGCTGCATCTGTACATTTACTTTACTATTTTCTTTAAGCCTGCAGTCACTACTTTGTTTTATTTATTTTTTATCTAAAAAATATCTGTTAATGTTACATTAGTTTTCATATTTTGTGATTCCCAAGTGTTTTCTATTTATTCACGGTTGTGAATTGCATTATGGGATGTTGATCTCTTCTCTGTCAAATCTTGATGTTGACAATTTGACTTTTAAATTGAACAAAATTATTATATTTTTGACATTTATTTAAATATATGAAATCATATATAAATAAGTCTGTAAAATAACAGAAAATGTACTTGCAGTTTATTACAAGGTTTTTGTAGCGTAATATACAACACCAACCCAGACAATATATCACTTAAAAAATTAAGTTCTTAAGTCATTTTTTTCCAACTTACAGGACTCAAAATTTACGTTTTTACTTTGTAGCACCGGTGCTCCCAACTTCAAATATTTAGGAGCACCAGAAAAAATGTAAAAGCACCAGAAAGAATTTAGGAGCACCCATCAAAAATGAATGAGCACCACTGCAAATGTATATTAAGGTATTTATTGTATTTGAAAACGTAATCAATTAAAAACCAGAAACAACTATCTAACTAATGCTGTGATGGTGTATTGATATTTGTGCAATAATTCCAAAATGACTGTCTAATAATTATAAAATATTATTGATGATGATGATGATGATGACAATAATACTAACAATGAATGAATTACATTTGTCATTATCATGCTGCTTGAATGTGAGTTATCTGCTATAAAAAGTCCTACTGTTTCTTTATGAAAAATAAATTTATAGTTTGCATCAAACATAAATGAAGCATTGCAGTAAGAAATATTCATTTTGCCATATTGTTTTTAAATGCATGTCAATTTAATAAATGATATTTCTGCTTCAAAACAAATGAAAGATTATAATAAATCATTCTATTCAAGGCTGAAAGCTGCAAAGCAGTCATCAGTAACTAAATAGAAAAATAATATACATCTCAAGAAAGAATGGACCAAAAAAGAAAGCAAGAAAGGTCTCACTTCTGCCACTCTTTAAACGTTTTGGTTTCGGTTTGTGTCTTTGTAAATGCTCAGTCTCGTTACGAGCTGATTTACAGTTTTCTGTGTTTGTGGAAAAAAGCAGGCGAGTCAGCCGGTCTATTATTGAGGATTTTCGCTATGACCATCGACACAATACCGTTCTTTAGTATGAGCCGCAGATTCAGTTCAAACTCAGTAAAGGCGAACTTCTTTGGTGATGATCTGTACAGTTGTTAGATTTTACACAGCGGACATTTGCGCTGAATACACAGTGAGATTCGGCCACCTTCTCCGAAAACACTCGATTGATCTCGGCTGGTGGATCAATATTCACCACATGATCGCTGTCATCGGCGACATTATTTGTAACTTTAGATGGGGTTTGCATCCTGTGTACTTTTCACTCTTCAGCAGTTTGCATTTCCCATGGTCACAAAAGCTGCTTGTCATCTGACAGCGGAAAGCCTTGAGTGATTGACAGCTAATATAAACCAATGTAGCGGCAGGGAAGACCAATTCAGCATGTTTTTAGAAAAAAATCAAAACAGGTCGCACTACAACCATTATATGCAGTCACACAAATGCTCCCAAATATATTATGAGGTCGCATAGATTAAATTTTAGGCGCATACGCGACCAAAATGGTCGCAATTTTGAGCCCTGAACTTATCAAGGCTAAAAGTTGTTGTAAGAAAGATCAAGGTCCCATAATGCAATTCAAAAGCATTAAAAAAACAGGAAAAAATAATAACATGAATCACAAAATACAAAAAAAAAACAATGTACGGTGTTTGGCTATAGAATAATCAGTCCTGTGATTCCCATCCAATCAAATTGCTCAGAGAAAAACAAATCTCATCTTCTTAGACAGGGTTGTGAAGGAAAAATAAATTTTTACCAAACTTGAATGCTTATGAAATATTGTGTTTCTATCTAAAGATATGGTTTGGTATAGGTCTGTCACAATAATCAACTTATCAACTCATCGCACAACACACGGACATGACCTCAATCATTTTTGGTGATGCAATGTATATCGCCTATACATAAAAAACAATTCTAACAACATTATAATGACCGCTATGGTAATTCTAATGGTTATAGAATCCTAGTTACACTGTTAGTATTGCCTACTCTCATGTTCGTGTAAACAGAGTGAAGCGAATGCATCGATGCCCATTTTGGCCAATCACAGACATTTTTGTTGAGCTTCTGAACACAATGGCTTGGTCTGGAATATTTAGCATGCTAGATATTGTTTTTTCAGTTGTGAGGTGTCAGCAATGCATCAGCGAGCCTCTTTGATGCATTGTTCAATAGTTCAATAGCTGCTAGCGATGAGCACCCCCAGATTAGTCGATCTGACGAGCTTGTTAACTTTCAAATCTGACTTAAAATCCTGTAGTATGAATTAGGCTTTAGCTGCTTGTGCAACGTCTAAATCTCTATTGGAAGTGTAGTGGTAGTAATCAGTAGTATGGTTTAAAAACACTATACTGTAGTATTTACTGTAGTATATTTTCATGTGGGTGTCTGACAGCTGAAAATAGATCTGGAAGCCGATATCACAGCCTCTGTTACTTTTTACCTTGCACTTTTTTGTTAACATTTATTATTATTTAAGATTTGCATTTTTTACATTTTGATTCCAGTGTCTGTTTATTAAATAGTTAAAACGACTATAATTAAATGAAATATTCTTAAGAATGAAACATGATGTGTTTTTTAGACGAGTGTACATAAATTGTGATGATGTTGTCATTCTGGCACTATATAATGAGTGGCATAAAATGGCAATAATATCATTTATCGCAATATATTTTACTGCAATATATCGTGACAGGACTACTTGGGTGGCCATAGCATGATATATATGATGTCTTTGAATATTTTTGTTAATTTTCTTGTCTTGTGTGGAAAAGTACAGCAGGTCCGTAATGTAACCTTGAAGAACTGATAAAAGCAGGAGAAAGCCCTCCCTTCCTTCTCACAATCTGCAGCGACCACTGTTTCTGTGTGACTGTCTGTCCCTCTTGACCTCTCTTATTCAGTGATGAAATTTTAAAATTGCCACGACAGAAGTCAGAGGTCATAAACTGGGCATTAACATATCAGCACAGCTAGATTTTTGCCCCTTAGGCTACACCGATTTCACTCCGCAAATAAACACATCATTCTTAAGCTACATTTTTAATCTGTAATGTAATGTAATGTGTACAGGGTTCATACTAGTGGTGTAACGGATCACAAATCTGCAGTTTGGATCACACTATGGTTTTTTAGTCACGGATCAGACCATTTTTCGCATCAGCAAAAAAGTGAGGAGACAAATGTCATTTGCTTTCCATTTATATAAAAATAATACTGCTAAAACATTGCTTTTAACAAACAGAACTTAGAACCTGTAATGTTAATAACAATAAAAATCAAGAAAGAACCAGCTGAAAAAAGAAAAGTATTCAATATGAAATATGATCTTTGCTACTGTTGCTGATAATGCAGAATATAATCTAACATCTTCTACAACAGATCATATTTATCTTCAACTAATGATTCAACAATTCACACTTAAAACGTCATGTTTTATTATACAGTAGGTGTATTATTTTTGAAAACCTATTCAGTGACATCATTTTGATGGTTGTTTGTCGCCATCTGTTGGTTACACAATGTAATTGCTTTTACCAAAGTCAAACATTCGCCATTATCATGTTTCATTAAACAGTGATTTTAATCTTTACCATAAACATCAGTGTTCATATCTGAACTGTAAACTGTTCTCCCAGCACTTCTGTGTTATTTAAATGTTTGTAACTCACTGAAAAAGTGTAAAAACTGAATCTCGATGCAGATTTGAATGCAGCGCTTTGAAGGATTAATAAACGTATGCAAATCATTATCATTTATCGTTCATGTTGCGAGGGTTTGAACTGAGATCACGATCTTTTAATGTTTAATTGTGCAGCTTTACAGACTAAACAAACAGTGACAGAAAACACCTTAAATTAATAGCCTAAGAAAGCATTTAGGAAGGTCCCACCACAACTTTTCCCCTCATCATTATATCTTACAGGGAAGCCAAAATGCTTTCATACGCGTGATTTGAATGACGCAGGAGGCAATTTCTCTGCAATGGTTATAAATGTTAGATTAACTGACAAATTCAAAATAAATTATTAATCCGCGGGTCATTTGCGTTCTGAACTGTGAGTTGGGATCCGTACGGATCACGGATCAACAGTGATCCGTTTCACCCCTAGTTCATACGGTCATGGAAAACCTGGAAAAATCATGGAATTTTGATATGGCATTTCCCAGGCCTGGAAAAGTTTTGGGAAAACAAAAATACCCACAAGTTTTGGAAAAGTCATAAAAAACATATCTGTATACTTATATATAGGTTAGCTGTCTTTACTTTTCTGTCCTTGGCCAATCACATACTCACATTATTAGTGCGGTGTAAGCATTATCTAAATAAATTTTACATAGATATAAATTTAAACTGAAAAGATTATTGCGTGCTCTACAATATGCTGTAATAAATTTGAACATGGATTGTACAAACATGGATTGTTTTTCTTTTATCACGCACATGTAGACATTGCAAGAAACATTAGGTCATGAAAATTAACTTTAAAGTCTTGAAGAAATCATGGAAAAGTCATGTAATTTTAGTAGTAAAAATGTGTATAAACCCTGTGTGTATTTATATAGCGCAATTATCGTGTATTGCCATACACCAAAAGCGCTTTACAGTCATGAGGGGGTCTCTCCACACCACCACCAGTGTGCAGGATCCACTTGGATGATGCAACGAAAGCCACAGAACAATGGCTTACCACACACACCAGCGATTGGTGGAGTAGAGAGACAATGATAGAGCCAATTCAGTGGATGGGGATGATTGGAGGGCAATGATGGATAAGGGAAGATGGAAGGAATTTGTCCAGGACACTTTATGAGAAGTGCCATGTGATTTTTAATGACCACGGAGAGTCAAGACCTTGGTTTAACATCTCATTCGAAAGACGGCGCTCATTGGCAGTATAGTGTCCCCTTCGCTTTTACTGGGGCATTAGGACTCACACAGACAGCAGGTTGAGTGCCCCCTGCTGGCCTCTCTAACACCACTTCCAACAGCAACCTAGTTTTTCCATGTGGTCTCCCATCCAGGTACTGACCAGTCTCAGCCCTGCTTAGCTTCAGTGAGCAACCAGTCTTGGCCTGCACGGTGATATGTAGCTGTGGCATATAAAGCTATTGACCGTATTCTGCGATGTGGAAGTGCTCTCGTTTTTTGCGATTGTTTTAGAACTTCCGACTCAGTTACTTATGGGAGAAATGAATAGACATAATAAAAGGCAGAAAACGGTCAAACTACTTGCTCTACAAACAAGTGGGTTCATGACTATACAGATAAAGTAGTATAATATAATATGAAAATATCAGTTTGCAACATCAAGCAGTAGAACGTTCTGTTTTTAACCTCTTAAAATAAATGGAAGTGAAAGGAAGTCAAATGGCTGTGCCCGCTCCTACGCAAAGTCTAGGGTAAATAAGGTGGAATAATTTTGGTAACACTTTACAATAAGGTTCATTAGTTAATGCATTTACTAACATTAACTAATCATGAACAACACTTGTACAGCATTTAATTATCATTATTCAACATTCACTAATGCATTATTAACATCCAAGTTCATGCTTGTTAACATTAGTTAATGCACCGTGAGTTAACATGAACTAACAATAAACAACTGTATTTTCATTAACTAACGTTAAGTAACATGAACAAATGCTGTAGTAAATGCACTGTTCATTGTTTGTGCATGCTAGTGATTGCATTAACTAACATTAACTAATGAACCTTATTGTAAAGTGTGACCATAATTTTTAATACTCACTACTCGCTATTTTTCAGTACTTTTAGATCAACTACTTTTACTCATACTTTGAGTAGCATTTACAACGGATACTTTTATTCTACTTGCACATGTTTTGGCAAGTAATGGCACTTTCACTTGAGTATGATTTTTCAAACTCTGTCCATCACATGGGGCTGTGTCCCCAAATTGTTATTTTCCTGCTTGAAACGTGTTTTATTGTGTTTTTACAGTCCGCACTGGTGCTCTGCATGGATGTGGGTTTTTCCATGAGCAACTCTGGGCCTGGACAGGAACCGCCGTTTGAACAGGCCAAGAAAGTCATTCAGAAGTTTGTCCAGCGGCAGGTTTGTACAAAAATTTATTGCATCCAAAAGAAAAGGTTTTTTGGTCATAATGTGTATATTTCTTATGTATATTTGGTGGCTCAGCGGTTAGCACTGTCGCCTCACATCAAGAAGGTCGCTGGTTCTAGTCCCGGCTGGGCCAGTTGGCATTTCTGTGAGGAGTTTGCATGTTCTCTCCATGTTGGAGTGGGTTTCCTCTGAGTGCTCCGATTTCCCCCACAGTCCAAACACATGCGCTATAGGTGAATTAGGTGAACTAAATTGGCCGTAGTATATGAGTGTGTGTGTGTTTCTTAGTAATGGCTTGCGACTGGAAGGACATCCACTGTGTTAAACATATGCTGGAAAAGTTGACGTTTCATTCTGCTGTGACAACCCCTGATAAATAAGGAAATAAGCTGAAGGAAAATGAATGAATGAATATAAATACACACATGCATGCGTATATTTGAGAACATTTTAATTTTTATTTAGATGTAAAATATATGGTACAAGTTATATATATTTAAATATATATGTAACACATTTTTTGTATAGTTTTGTTTCTGTCACATATACATAATAAAGAAATATAATACACGCATGTAGATTATGTAAAAAAAAAATAAACTTTTATTTTGGATGCGATTTAATTTTTGCCCAGGACTATTTTGATATTGCACACTCAATGTGAATAAAATAAATACAGTACTATTATTGTCTTTATGATTTTTGTCCCTAAAAAGACACGTATTGTAATACATTTTTAATAAATACAGTTAAATTAATGCACATTATCCACACAAATCATATACTGTATATTTATACATAGATATATACACAGTGGCCAGAATAAATGAGTGCACCTCTCACCCATTTTTAAAATAAATATGTTCTAAAGGATGCTTTACAATAATATATTTGCATATAAACATTAGATTAGTCAGTACCGAAGCCAAAACTGGAACTAATCTAACAAAAATAAATAAATTTAGCATCACAGTCTAAAAATTAAGTACACCCAAATGAATATGTTGGGGAGGAATATTAAATAAAAACTTAATAAACAGAAAAAAAAAATCAAGAGCAACATAAAAAAAAAACATTTTACTTGATATTTTGTAGTTTGTAAATTAGTTTTTGCAAGAACTCACATGAATTTAAATGTATTATCTTTCTATTCCTAAAGATGTTTGATGACCAAACTCTTATTTTAAATAAAAATAACTGTTTAATAAAACAATTTTGTTTAAATGCATCAAAATATATTCTCTATATTCAATGAGAAATGGATAAAATTATTAATTTTCAAAAGAGAGTGTACTCATTTATGCTGAATAAATACTGTATATATAATATAATATATAATATTTTATAAGTCGACGCAGTGGCGCAGTAGGTAGTGCTGTCGCCTCACAGCAAGAAGGTCGCTGGTTCGAGCCTCGGCTGGGTCAGTTTGGCTTTTCTGTGTGGAGTTTGCATGTTCTCCCTGCGTTCACGTGGGTTTCCTCCAGGTGCTCCGGTTTCCCCCACAGTCCAAAGACATGCGGTACAGGTGAACTGGGTAGGCTAAATTGTCTGTAGTGTATGAGTTTGAATAAGTGTGTGGATACTTCCCAGAGATGGATTGCGGCTGGAAGGGCATCCGCTGCGTAAAATCGTACTGGATAAGTTGGCGGTTTATTACGCTGTAGCGACCCCGGATTAATAAAGGGACTAAGCCAAAAAGAAAATGAATGAATAATATAATATAATATAATATAATATAATATAATATAATATAATATAATATAATATAATATAATATAATATAATATAATATAATATAATATATAATTGTATTGTTTACTTTATTTCCCACTTATTTAAATGTCTTTCTGTCTCTTTGTGTTGATATGTTTGAATGAATGTACACCTGAGCTCCTGTAAACCACAACAATTCCTTACTGTATTCTGGTTCTGATGTCAGTTCAAGCTGTCGCTGTATTTCAGGTGTTTGCTGAGAATAAGGATGAGATCGGTCTGGTGCTGTTTGGTACTGATGGCACCAAGAATCCTCTGGCTAAAGACGGTCAGTACGAGAACATCACGGTTCACCGACACCTCATGATGCCTGATTTTGAGCTGCTGGAGGAAATTGAGAGAGAACTGCAGCCCGGCGCTCAGCAGGCCGACTGTATCCTTCCTGTTACACCATACACAGCGGAAGACAACATTATTAGCACTAATTTTAATTCCTTTTTTAACATTTCCCATGTGCTGATTTATGAAAAAAAATTTACACGTTTAAGCGTAATAATTTGATAAATTTTTTTGTCTTTGGCATGATGACAGTGCATAATATTTTGCTAGATACTAGTATTCAGCTTAAAGTGACATTTTAAAGGCTTAACTAGGGTAATTTGGTTAGGTAGGTTAATAAGGCAAGTTATTGTATAACAGTGGTTTGTTCTGTAGCCAATCGAAAAATAATAATTTATTAAGGAGACTAATAATTTGCGACGCAGTGGTGCAGTAGGTAGTGCTGTTGCCTCACAGTAAGAAGGTCGCTGGTTTGAGCCTCAGCTGGGTCAGTTGGCGTTTCTGTGTGGAGTTTGCATGTTCTCCCTGCGTTCGCGTGGGTTTCCTCCGGGTGCTCTGGTTTCCCCCACAGTCCAAAGACATGTAGTACAGGTAAATTGGGTAGGCTAAATTGTCTGTAGTGAATGGATGTTTGCAGTGTGTATGGATGTTTCCCAGAGATGGATTGCAGCTGGAAGGGTATCCGCTGTGTAAAACATGTGCTGGATAAGTTGGCGGTTCATTCTGCCATGGCGACCCTGGAATAATAACGGGACTAAGCAGAAAAGAAAATGAATGAATGTCTAATAATTTTTACCTTATATGTTTTTCTATTCCAGCCAAGCTAAATGAAATAAGACTTTCTCCAGAAGAAAAAAATGTCCTTGCTCTGTTAAACAGCGCTTGGAAAATATTTGATATGATATGATAAGACAACGTAATGAAATTTAGATCTTACAAATGAGGCCATGGGCAACACGGTGGCTCAGTGGTTATCACTGTCGCCTCACAGCTAAAGGGGCCGCTAGTTCGAGTCCTGGCTGGGCCAGTTTGCATGTTCTCCCTGTGTTGGCGTGGGTTTCCTCCAGGTGCTCCGGTTTCCCCCACAGTCCAAACACATACGCTATAGGGGATTTGATGAACTAAATTGGCTGGTGTGTGTGTGTGTGTGTGTGTGTGTGTGTGTGTGTGTGTGCGTGCGTGCGTGCGTGCGTGCGTGCGTGCGTGCGTGCGTGCGTGCGTGCATGTGCGTGTGCGTGTGCGAATGAGTGTGTATGGGTGTTTCTCAGCTAGAAGGGCATCCACAGTGTAAAACATATGCTTAATAAGTTGACGGTTCATTCCGCTGTGGTGACCCCTGATGAATAAAGGGACTAAGGCGAAGGAAAATTAATGAATGAGTTGTAGTTTTTTTACAATAATTATCTAGTTAAGTGTTTTTCCAAACTAAGCTTTGTGAGTAGATTAAAAAGCTGTTCATTAATTCATAAAAAAAACATTTTAATTAATATTTTTTAAATGTTAATTTTAGCTCTGTGTTTGTTTATCAAGTCAGTAAAAATACTTTAAATAAATAAAAATAAGAAATTTTTCCAAATTTTTTTTATCCTAATATAATTTATTCACTCATTCATTCTTTCATTTTCTTTTCAGCTTAGCCCCTTTACTAATTCGGGGTCGCCACAGCAGAATGAACCGCCAAATTATGCAGCACATGTTTTATGCAACGTTTGTCCTTCCAGCTGCAAACCATCTCTGGGAAACATCCATACACACTCATACACTACGGACAATTTTAACCTACCCAATTCACCTGTACCGCATGTCTTTGGGCTGTGGGGGAAACCGGAGCACCCGTAGGAAACCCACGCGAATGCAGGGAGAACATGCAAACTCCACACAGAAACACCAACTGACCCAGCCGAAGCTCGAACCAGCAACCTTCTTGCTGTGAGGTGACAGCACTACCTACTGCGCCACTGCATCACCCAATTTAATTTATTAAACTGTTTTTTTACCATTTATTTTGTCAAGCAATAATTGTTTTAATTTCAGTTAATTATAGCAATAACTTTTCAAATAACCCTGTTAAATTATAAAAATATTAAATTATAATGTCAAAAGGCCTTTTAAATATTGAACAAAGTCACCGGTATAATAAAAAAATATTATTTGTATTTTTTTATATGCTAATGATTAATTCCTTGACACTTTCATCAGGGCTTGATGCACTGGTGGTTTGCATGGACCTTCTGCAGAATGAAACCATGTTAGATAGTTTAGCACATTTTTCCTGTTCCTTTAAATGCATTTATATCCATTAAAGGATGTTTTTATGCTTCTTTCACTCTTTTTATCTGTTTTAAGGGGGAAGAAGTATGATCGTCTTAATATCGCCTTGCTGACGGATCTGAACATCCAGACTTCAGAAGATCAGCTGGACATTATCATTCAGAACCTGAAGAAAGCTGGAATCACCCTGCAGTTCTTGTAAGAAATAAAAATAAGAAAGATAACTTGTACTGACAGGCCAAAAGATTTTTCTTTGACCTTGGGGGGAGAAAAGCAGTGCATTTTTGTATCTCATCAAGTGTCAGATGCTATTTTTTATAACAGGGAAGCTGTCAATCACAATAAAATGCAAAGTGGTCCAGATTTGATTCTGATATGGAATTTTTTGTTATCAGAATAAGAAATAGCTTTATTGACAAGTATTTTTAAACACACATATGATTTGTTTTGTTGACAGGACATAAAGTACATATTGCAGACATACATATAATTAGGTAATAACTAGGCCCACACGGAATCTGCTTGCTTAGAAATACTCAGATTTCTGCAGAATTTAGCCCATCATTGAGTCTATTTATTTACTTAAATGTGTGTAAATTTATATATATTCGGTTTTAAAATAATTTTCGGTAATATTATTGACAAATATGAAAATGTTCATATGATTTATTTACAATACCGTTTGTTAAGTCATATTTTCTATGTTTTAGTAGATATATTATGTGAGACTTGCTTTGCTTATAAAAAAAAAAAAAGTGGATCTAATTGGATTTGCATTGTGAATATTAACCTTATACAGTGCATCCGGAAAGTATTCATAGCACTTTTTCCAATTTTTTTTTATGTTACAGCCTTATTTCAAAATGGATTAAATTCATTTATTTCCTCAACATTCTACACACAATCCCCCATAATGACAATGTGAAGAAAGAGTTTTTGAAATTGTTGCAAATTTATTACAAATAAAAAAGCTGAAAAATCACATGTACATCAGTATTCACAGCCTTTAGCGTAATGCTTTAAATTGAGCTCAGGTACATTCTGCTTCCACTGATCATTCTTGAAATGTTTTGGCAGCTTCATTGGAGTTCACCTGTGCTAAATTCAGTTGATTGAACATTATTTGAAAAGGCATACACCTGTCTATATATAAGCTCCCAGGGTTAACAGTGCATGTCAAAGCACAAACCAAGCATGAAGACAAAGGAATTGTCTGTAGATCTCAGAGACAGGATTGTCTCGAGGCACAAGGCTGGGGAAGGTTACAGAAACATTTCTGCTGCTCTGAAAGTTCCAATGAGTACAGTGGCCTCCGTCATCTGTAAGTGGAAGATGTTTGCAACCACCAGGACTCTTCCTAGAGCTGGCCGGCCATCTAAGCTGAGTGATCAGGGGAGAGGGGCCTTAATCAGAGAGGTGATCAATAACTCGATGGTCACTCTATCTGAGCTCCAGCATTCTTCTGTGGAGAGAGGAGAACCTTACAGAAGGACAACCATATGTGCAGCAAAAACATTTGAAATGAATGCCAGGCGTTACATTTAGAGAAAACCAGGCACCGCTCATCACCAGGCTAATACCATCCCTACAGTGAAGCATGGTGGTGGCAGCATCATACTGTGGGGAGGTTTTTCAGGAAGACTAGTCAGAATAGACGGAAGGATGAATGCAGCAATGTACAGAGACATCCTGAATGAAAACCAGCTTCAGAGTGCTCTTGACCTCAGACTGGGGCGACGGTTCATCTTCCAGCAGGACAATGACCCAAAGCACACCACCAAAATATCAATGGAGTGGCTCCATAACAACTCTGTGAATGTCCTTAAGTGGTCCAGCCAGAGCCCAAACCTAAAACCTATTGAACATCTCTGTAGAGATTTGAAAATAGCTGTACACCGTCGCTTCTCATCCAACCTGGTAGAGCTTGAGAGGTACTGCAAAGAGGAATGGGCAAAAATTCCCAAAGACAGGTGTGCCAAGCTTGTGGCATCATATTCAGAAAGACTTGAGGCTGTAATTGCTGCCAAAGATGCATCAGTAAAGTATTGAGTAAAGGCTGTGAATACTGATGTACATGTGATTTGTCAGGTTCTTTATTTTTTGATACATTTTCAACAACTTTTTCCACATTGTCATTATGGGGGATTGTGTGTAGAATTTTGAGGAAATAAATGAATTTAATCCATTTCAGAATAAGGCTGTAACATAAAAATGTGGGAAAAAGTGAAGCGCGATGAATACTTTTCGGATGCTCTGTATATCATTCATACATTGCAAAATGGAAAAAATCAAATTAAATTGTAGAAAATAAATAATTTACCTGGAAATTTATTTTAGATTAGATTTTCTAGTTTACAATACTTTTTATTAAGTAATATACATGGGGTATTAAGACAAAATATAATGAGAAAAAATTAATATTAATAAAAAAACACTAAATACAATCATTTTGATTTTAATATGCAAATGATGTTTCTCTATATAATTAGTATTTCTGTACTGATCTGTTGGGTTTGATTGGTTCAGTTTGCCGTTCCCTGTGGAAGTTGAGGACGGAGCGGCAGGTGGAGGTGATGCAGCAGGACCCTCAGCGCTGCCTCCACGTCCAGGAAAAGGCTTGAGTCGCCAGCAAACTCAAGGCCTGGAGATGGTTAAACACATCATGAGCAGCCTGGAGGATGTGGACGGCCTGGAGGAGGTCTACACATTCAGGTTAGGGCCGGGACAAATTATATCATAATTTTTTCCAGGAAAATCGCGATTCTTTCTGATTCAGTTTATTTTTTATTTATTAAGCAGATACTTAAATAACAGTGAGTGCGTGACATGGAATATAGTTCATCTTCATTTCTATAGCTCTTTTACAATGTAGATTGTCAAAGCTGCTTAACATAGATGAAGTCCTAGTAAATTAAAACTACTTCAGTTCAGTTTTCACAGTTGAAGCTCAGTTCAGTGTAAAAAATCACTCTGAAATGGCTTCATGGTTTTGTAATCAGTTTTTCTCCTGATGTTTTTATAAGCAAAGACGCACTTGTTGTGAATGAGCCCGAATGAGCCCTATCTCTTTAAGACCAGCACATCACGCTTCTGTTTTTTTCTTGTTTTCTGCTTTCATCTTGGACACAATAACCAAATGTGTTCCATATGTACACTGCAAAAATGCTTTTCTTATTTAGATTTTTTGTCTTGTTTCTAGTCCAAATATCAAAAACTTCTTAAATCAAGAAGAGTTTTCTAGACAAACAAAACATTTTGTCTTGTTTTCAGAAATAATATGCCAAATTGAAGTGAGTTTTTCCTTAAAACAAGCTTAATAATCTGCCAATGGTGTAAGCAAAATAATCTTATGTCAAAAGGAAAAACAAGATTACTTTGCTTACCCCATTGGCAGATTATTTAGCTTGTTTTAAGGAAAAACTCACTTAATATTGACATATTATGTCTGAAAACAAGACATTATGTTTTGCTTGTCAAGATTTTTTAGATTATTGGACTAGAACCAACACAAAAAATCTAAGAAAGCAAAGCATTTTTTGCAGTGTAAATCTCGTCTGGTTTTGACCATTTTGGCACGACCAGACTTTAAAGATAACCTAGTCTTTTAATCAGGTGCTGTTTGATAGGCTTTGTAATGTTTGATTTTCAACAATCCATCCTGCTGATAACACAACTCTCTGGCATGAACATTCACAAAAATGCATTGTTGTCTTAGTAATGCAAGCATAATGTAAACAGAAGTAATCAATACTCTAAAAGTGGTCAATTATTACGATGTGTTGACATTATTCTTATCTGCATTATTGGTTGAGACTGTTGAGTCAAGATGTAAAACAGGAAAAGGGGGAATTTAGGCTTTTAATCCCTTTTGTTTTTCTTTTTAAGATCAACTTTATTTGAACATACTCTTTTCAAAATTCCCTATTTTTATTTAATTAATGAAAAAACATGCACATCTACAGTTATATGTGTGAAGCCTGTTGCATTGTCAGATGTTTGTTACCCAATTAATATGTATATTGTTTTTCGAATTGGTCTGTAGCCTTTCAAACATAGCAAGTATCGTACCGAAACTGTGAAACTAGGTTTGTCAGTTGTTGCAGATGTGTGATTGTGGTGTTGTTTTCTGCAGTGATGCTCTGGAGAAACTCTCTATCTTCAAGCGTATCAACAGGAGGCCGATGGCATGGCCTTGTCAGCTGACCATCGGCAGCTCTCTGTCCATCCGCATTGTTGGATACAAAGCTGTGAGTTTGTGTTGATCAATCAAATCCATTATTTGTTTGTTTTTATAAGCGACCTTAGCCCCCCCCCTGTATATTTTTCCCCAATTTCTGTTAAAGGAGAGATTTTTCTTCAACACATTTCTAAACATAAGTTTTAATAAATCATTTCTAATAACTGATTTCTTTTATCTTTGCCATGATGACTGCACATAATATTTGACTGGATATTTTTTAAGATACTAGTATTCAGCTTAAAGTGACATTTAAAGGCTTAACTACCCTTCATGGAAATAATTAAACCTGTTTTTGTAAATCTGCAGACTTTTTTTCCCCAAAATACTGACATTTGATTTAGATTTTTCTTTTGTTTTTATAAAAATGTTTCTATTAATATTTTTGAACTTCAATTCATCAACATTTCTAGACCAGTTTTTGTAAATTAGCAGACTTTCTTTCCCCAAAATACTGACAGATTTTTTATTTTAAATTAAATAAAAAATTTTTTGCAGATAATGAGTAAAAATTAATTTTTTTTTATATTTTTGCACTCCAATTTATTTTGATAAATTGGAGTGCCAAAATATAAAAAAAATGTAATTACTAGGCCTCGTTTTGCAAATTAGCAGACTTTTTTCCAAAATACAGACACAGAATTTTAAAATTAGCATCACTATGGCGCACTGGGTAGCATGATCGCCTCACAGCAAGAAGGTCACTGTTTCGAGCCACGGCATTTCTGTGTGCAGTTTGCATGTTCTCCCCATGTTTGCGTGGGTTTCCTCCGGGTGCTCTGATTTCCCCCACAGTCCAAACACATGCATTCATTCATTCATTTTCTTTTCGGCTTTGTCTCTTCATTAATCAGGGGTCGCCACAGCGGAATGAACCGCCAACCCATCCAGCACATGTTTTACACAGCGGATGCCCTTCCAGCTGCAGCCCATCACTGGGAAACATCCATACACACTCATTTACACACGTACACATACACTACGGACAATTTAGCTCACCCAATTTATCTATTCCGCATGTCTTTGGACTATGAGGGAAATCAGAGCACTCGGGGGAAACCCACGCCAACATGGGGAGAACATGCAAACTCCACACAGAAATGGGGCTCAAACCAGCGACCTCAAACAAGCGACCTTCTTGCTGTGAGGCGATTGTGCTACCCACTGCGCCATCGTGACGCCCCACAAAGACATGCAGTATAGGTAAATTGAATAAGCTAAATTGGCGGTAGTGTATGAATGCGAGTGTATGGGTGTTTCCCAGTACTGGGTTGCAGCTGGAAGGGCATCCTCTGCGTAAAACATATGCTGGATAAGTTGGTGGTTCATTCCGCTGTGGTGACCCCTGATAAATAAAGGGACTAAGCCGAAAATAAAATAAATTAATTTTAAAATTAATTAAAAATATTTTTATTTAAATGTAATATAAAAAAAAGCATTTTGATTAAAGTATTTTTAGATCTATATAAACTAAACATAATCTTTGAATACTTTTTGAATAACATAAATTAATACAAAACATTTAATTACGTGATTGTTTTTTTATTACCGTTTCCCTTTAATTTTCTAATATTCCACATCACAATTTCACAGTGAACTTTAAATAACTTACAAATTAATACATAACATTATTCAAATACATGTTTGTTTATTTTTTTGTATTTTTTTTACAGTTTCCTATTATTTTTTTAATAATCCACACCGCAGTTTCACAGTGAACTTCAAACATATCTTTCTTTGCATGACGATATAATAGGTGTGACTTTTTGTTCCCATGTTTTGCACCTCTGCTTTGTCTGCTTTTCTGTCAGACAAACTAATTTAAAAATAATTTGTTTTGGATGTTCATAAGGTGACAGAGGAAAAGGTGAAGAAGTCCTGGACGATTGTGGATGCTCAGAGTCACCAGAGAGATGACGTTAAGAGAGAGACTGTTTACTGTCTGAACGATGATGATGAAACTGAGGTGCAGAAAGACGACACCATACAAGGTGCACAGAAAATTAAAGACTGACAATATCACATCCGATGTCGAAGTCCGCATTCATAATAGTATCAGCATATTTTAGTTGTTTTGTCCAATTCAATTCAAGTTTATTTGTATATCGCTATTTACAATAATTATTGTTTCAAAGCAGCTTTCCAAAAGGTGCACATTATTGCATTACAATCAAATAGTAGTCATTATATTCATACAGACATGCAGTAGTTAACCTGCAATTTTATAGCATATACAGTGCATCGGGAAAGGGCATTTTTTTATGTTACAATCTTATTCCAAAATGGATACAATTTATTTATTTCCTCAACATTCTACACACAATCCCCCATAATGACAATGTGGAAAAAGAGTTTTTGAAATTTTTGCAAATTTATTAAAATAAAAAAGCTGAAAAATCACATGTACATCAGTATTCACAGCCTTTGGTGTGAAGCTCTAAATTGAGCTCAGGTACATTCTGCTTCCACTGATTATTCTTGAGATGTTTCAGCAGCTTCATTGGAGTTCACCTGTGGTCAATTCAGCTGATTGAACATGATTTGAAAAGGCATACACCTGTCTATATAAGGTCCCAGGGTTGACAGTGCATTTCAAAGCACAAACCAAGCATGAAGCCAAAGGAATTGTTTGAGGACCTCTGAGACAGGATTGTCTCGAGGCACAAGGCTGGGGAAGGTTACAGAAACATTTCTGCTGCTCTGAAAGTTCCAATGAGCACAGCGGCCTCCATCATCCGTAAGTGGAAGATGTTTGGAACCACCAGGACTCTTCCTAGAGCTGACCGGCCATCTAAGCTGAGTGACCGGGGGAGAAGGGTCTTAGTCAGGGAGGTGATCAATAACCTGATGGTCACTCTATCTAAGCTCCAGCGTTCTTTTGTGGAGAGAGGAGAACCTTACAAAAGGACAACCATATGTGCAGCAATCCACCAATCAGGCCTGTATGGTAGAGTGGCCAGACGGAAGACACTCCCCGCCTGGAATTTGCCAAAAGGCATCTGAAGGACTCTCAGACCATAAGAAGCAAAATTCTCTGGTCTGATGAGACTAAAATTTAACTCTTTGGAGTGAATGCCAGGCGTTACATTTGGAGAAAACCTGGCACCGCTCATCACCAGGCTAATACCATCCCTACAGTGAAGCATGATGGTGGCAGCATCATGCTGTGGGGATGTTTTTCAGCAGCAGGAACTGGAAGACTAGTCAGGATAGAGGGAAGGATGAATGCAGCAATGTACAGAGATATCCTGAAAGAAAACCTGCTTCAGAGTGCTCTTGACCTCAGACTGGGGCGACGGTTCATCTTCCATCCTCCCACTCGTCTATGCTTTCCTGTTTGTTTGTTTGTTTGTTTGTTTGTTTGTTTGTTTGTTTGTTTTATGGGTTTTTCGCATAGTTCGATCGCACAATTCTGACAGAACGCAGAACGAAAGTGTGCTCACTCAATTGGTTAGTAAGACTGTCACACACAGACAGCAGTCACACATTTGCTCTGGGTGGGGGAATTATATAATACATACATATTTCATATCGCAGCCTTTTGCGATTTAGCCAATTGCAACATTTCAAAAAAAGGCGATTGCGAATCGATTTCGATTAATCACATAGCCCTAACATGAATAATGATAGTATTGTCTTTAGTGCAGTGTTATATTTTAGGAAAAATTTAACATTTATTAAAAAATATTTTTTATCATTTTATTTTAGTTCATCAGCTAGTGTTATTTTTCTTGTTTTTTTACATTCTCACATTAAAAAAAAAAAGTAAATTATACACAGAATTTAACATAATTTTACATATAATAGAAACAAACAGTTGTTTTAGTTAATTTACTTAAACAACAATGCTGTTTTATTCATTTATTTATTTTCTTTTTTCGGCTTAGTCCCTTTATTAATCAGGGGTCGCCACAGCGGAATGAACCGCCAACTTATCCAGTACATGTTTGACGCTGCGGATGCTCTTCCAGCCACAATCCAGAACTAGGAAACACTTATACACTTTTGCATTTACACCCACACATACACTATGGCCGATTTAGTTCATTCAATTCACCTGTAGCGCATGTGTTTGGACTGTGGGGGAAACTGGAGCACCCGGAGGAAACCCACGCCAACACCGTGAGAACATGCAAAGTCCAACTGACCCAGCTGGGACTCGAACCAGCGACCTTTCTGCTTTGAGGCAACAGTGCTACCCACTGTGCCACCGTGTTGCCAGTGTTGTTTTAGTATTGTTTTATTTTGACTCTTACATTTGTCAATTTTAAAATAAACCAAATTAATATTTAATATGAATTAAATATATATATACTCCCGGTCAAAAGTTTGGGGTCTTAGTAGAAATAAGCTTCTACTGCTCACCAAGGCTGCATTTATAAAAAAAAATACAGTACATATTGTAAAATTGGGAAATATTATTGCGCTATAAAATAACTGTAGTAGTTTATAATTTAATTTAATAATTTATTCCAGTGATTTTAAAGAATAATTTTCAGCTTCATTACTCCAGGCTTCAGAGTAACATGATCCTTCAGAAATCACTCTAATATTAATTATTATTATTATTATTATTATCATTGGTGAGCAATAATGACTGGAGTAAAAACTTTATTTGAAACTACATACAATAAGAAAGCAGTTATTTATTTATTTATTTTTATAAATAATTAACAATTTAAATATTTTTTCATTTAAAAAATGTCGCCTTAATGAACAGAATTTTCTTTAAAAAATAAAAACTGACCCTAAACTTGGTGTATATTGTATATTTGAGGTTATAGTGTATATTTAAAATATATTAGAAAAAACATAAGTTTAATTTGAGTTATTTTAGTTTGTCAGCTGCAACTATTTTAGGATTGTTTTATTAAGTTTCTTACATCCTCGCACACTTTTTTATGTTATTTTATTTAAATTGTATTCTGTTCAATTATAATACTATTAATAATATAATATTAACTAGATATTTAAAATATATTACAAGCAAATTATTTTTAATAATTAAATTTTAGTTATAAATAGTTGTATTTTAGTTAGAATAAATAATTTTCCATTAATGTATGGTTTGTTATGGACAATATTTGACTGAGATACAGCTATTACAAAATTCCTTTATTCATTTTTCCTTCGGCTTAGTGCCTTATTTATCAGGGGTCGCCACAGCGGAATGAACCACCAACTATTCCAGCATATGTTTTATGCAGCGAATGCCCTTCCAGCCGCAACTCAGTACTGGGAAACACCCATACACGCTCGCATTCACACACACACACACTCATACAATACGTTCATCCAATTCCCCTATAGTGCATGTGTTTGGACTGTGGGGAAAACCGGAGCACCCGAAGAAAACCCACGCCAACACGGGGAGAACATACAAACTCCACCAAATGCCAACTGAACCAACTGAGACTCAAATCAGTGACCTTCTTGCTTTGAGCCACCGTAATTACAAAATTGTAATTATTAAATAATTTTGACTGATGCATTGTATTGTTGGCTATTCTTACAAATATTCTCATGCAACACAAGACAGCATTTAACAGTTGTTTTCTATGTATTTCTTGTTGTTAAGTTGATCTGATCATCTGTATATATAAAACACTATGGTGTAATCAATATGGCTTTGTGTTTTTTTTACAGGATACCGTTACGGAAGTGACATTGTGCCGTTTTCAAAAGTAGACGAGGAGCAGATGAAATATAAGCATGATGGGAAGTGTTTCTCTGTGCTTGGTTTTACTAAACAGGAGCTGGTAAGATATTGTTCAGCAGATGGCGCTGTTTTCACACACCTTCAGGAATAATACTTCAGTGTCAGCAATTTTTACAAATTCTGCTCTGTAGGTTTTATTTTATTATAGTGCCCTTAAATCACTTGAAATTGTGTGATAATGATGATAGGATATAATAGGACACCCCCCTAAAATGTTCCCCTATTAATATGTACAGTTGAAGTCTGAATTAGCCCCCCTGTATATTTCCCCCCCAATTTCTGTTTAACAGAAAGATTTATTCAACACATTTCTAAACATAATAACTCATCTCTAATAACTGATTTATTTTATCTTTGCCATGATGACAGTAAATAATATTAGACTAGATAGTGTTCAAGATACTAGTATTCAGCTTAAAGTGACATTTAAAGGTAATAATTAAGTATAAAATATAAAAATATATTAAACATTTAAATATAAAAACATAATAATTAGGTTAAAGTTAGGGTAATTAGACAAGTCATTGTATAACAGTGGTTTGTTCTGTAGGCAATCAAAAATAAATATTGCTTAAGGGGGCCAATAATATTGACCTTAAAATGGTTTTAAAAACTGCTAGCCGAAATAAAACAAATAAGACTTTCTCCAGAAGACAAAATATTATAGGAAATACTGTGAAAAATTCCTTGCTCTGTTAAACATCATTTGGGAAATATGTGATCACAAACACAGTGGGGCTCACAGTTTTGAGTTTAAGTGTATATAGTGACTGTTTATTTGTTTTGTTGTGTTCAATTGATTCAGATTCCTCGTCATCAGTTTATGGGAAGCCAAGTGGTCAAAGTTTTTGCACCCAGAGATGATGAGGTGAGTTTTACCAAGCATTTGTAAAGTTTTACTGTTTACACATGTAATTGATCTGTTTCAAATATTTTTCCTTTTTTTTAATGCTAAATAACAAAATAATATATTTTAAGGGTTAAAATGATATTTATCATCAAGATTTATAGATAATTTATAAAAAAAGGGAAAAATCTGGAAACTATATTGATTATGCATTAATAGTATATTGTTTTTAATGCTCTGCAAAGTTGTTGGGAATGTTTTTCATTAATAAATACAGTAAAAGCTGAAATAATGTGCAATATTATTAGCGTTTAAAATGACTACTTTCTATTTGAATTTATTTTAAAATGTAATTTATTACTGTGACGTACAGCTGAATTTTTTGCATCAATACTGCAGTCTTCAGTATCACACAACCAACCCCACAGAAATCATTATAAGATCTAATTTGATCATCAAGAAACATGTTAGAAGAATCAGCATTGGAAAATCAATTGGTTTTATTGCCAAGCGTGCTCACAAACACAAGGAATTTTGGTAACACTTTATAATAACTACACACTATGAATCATTTATTAAGCATTAGCATCTAGTGAATTAATTATTTGTTAAGCATTAACTCTACATTAATAAGTGTTAGTAAGCAGTTTATAACTGCAGCTACAAATGCTGTATTCTTGACTTGTAACTACATTTATAATCTGCTTAATAATTGTGTTTTCATACTCTTTGACTGGTTGATTTTTCTTCACTAAATTAAGTTTTGCATGATTTATTTGTATTTAAAAGTAGTTGGAGTTTTTTTAAGCTCATTCAGAATGAGTTAGTAAATGATTAATAAACTATTGAAATATAATATATCTTATTATTCAGTCATATAGTAATGGTTACTATGTATGTTAATGAATGCTGTATTAACTCTACTTCATGCAGTGTTGTGACCTAATCTAAAGTGAGGACTGTTCATGCTTTATAAATCCATTGTAAATGACAATTAAAGGCTCAGTATCAAATTAACAATACATCTTTGCAATCTTATCTAAACTGTAAAATTACTGTAAACATTAAACATTGCTGAATAACAGGAGTGTCAAAATACGACATAAAATTGGATAAAACAACAACAATATAATAGTTTATCAATATAATAGGATGTGATGTTTAAACTGTACAGTCATTTTATTTTAGATAAGGTTGCAAATATTTATTTTTCATTTGATGCAGTTTCATTTGTGTCTCTTCAAATGAATGGAAATGAATAAAGCCATTTATTTTATTTTTTCCTGTTTAGAATTTAACTGAGCGTTTAATTGTCATTTATAAGGGATTTATAAAGCATAAATAGTCCTCACTTTAGATTAGTAAAGTGCATGAAGTTGAGTTAATAAAGCATTTATTAACATGCAAATGAACTATCAGTATATGTCTGAATAATAAGAATTATAAATGTTAATTTCAATAGTTTATTAATCATTTACTAACTCATTCTGAATGATCTTTAAAACCACCAACTATGCTTAAGCTGGTTTGTTAATAATGCAATACTTAATTTAGTCATGAAAAACAAATCCTTAACTAATTATGAAAGTACAGCTATTAAGCACATTATAAATGTGGTTATAAATCAAGAATACAGCATTTGTAGCTGCAGTTATAAACTGCTTACTAACGTTTATTAACGTAGAGTTAATGCTTAACAAATAATGAATTCACTAGATGCTAATGTTTAATAAATGATTCATATTGTGTAGTTATTATAAAGTGTTACAAGTAACCACACGAAAATAAATAGGAATAAAGATGATAAACATTAGCAGTTAGTCAAAAAGCTCTGGATGGTTTAGTTTTTTTTTTTTCAGAAGTATTGTTGTTTATTTATTCATTTTCATTTTGGCTTAGTCCCTTTATTAATCTGGGGTTGCCAAATGAATGAACTGCCAACTTATCCAGCATATGTTTTACGCAGCGGATGCCCTTCCAGCTGCAACCCACCACTGGGAAACACCCATACACACTTATTCACACACACACACCAACACTACTGACAATGTAGCTTTCCCAATTCCACTATAGAGCATGTCTTTGGACTTGTGGGGGAAACCGGAGCACCCGGAGGAAACCCACACGAACATGGAGAGAACATGCAAACTCCACACAGAAACGCCAACTGACCATCATGCTACCCACTGCCCCACCGTGATGCCCAAGTATTGTCGTGCTGCTTCATATTGTTGTGGAAACTGTGACACATTTTGTTTTAAACTTATGCAATGAATAGAAAGTGTAAAGGGAGAACATTTAAGTTAAAATAAAAATCTTATAGTGATCAATAGCATTATAATGTTACAGTCTTTACTGTTACACATTACTTGAATGTACTGGCAGATCATAATTACTAATCACATTTTACTAACCCCAATCTTTTAAATAGCAGTGTATTGTTTCTGTATTAAAGAGAAAATCTACTTTTCCCCCTAGCATTCACAGATTTTTAAAGTTTGTGTATGTTTAATGTTTTGTTTGTGTGTTTGCAGCATGCAGCAGTTGCTCTGTCCTCTCTGATTCGTGCTCTTGATGGTCTAAAGATGGCAGCGATTGTACGTTATGCTTACGACCGACGCAGCAACCCTCAAGTGGGGGCAGCGTTTCCCTGCATAAAGGAGAAATATGAAGTATGTGGGTTTATATTAAACTGGGACTGTAACAAACCATGAGCAGGTTGAAAATCATTTAAAATATGTGACAATTTAAATGCCAAAACAAATCGTGATACAATCGAGTTTTGAGATTGTATGAGTGAATCTCTGAGTTGAACTGACTTTCTTTAGAAAGGTTTATGTGGTGTTTTCTGTTCATCACTCCTCTAAACGATACATATTAAAGGTGCAGTATGTAGGATTAATTCCTAGTGGTTGGACTAAGTATTGCAGTCCAAATTCAAAACATTGGAAAATTTTTTTTTCACCTTTTCCAAAGATTGGCGACACAAACAGGAGTGAGCTTGCCTGAATATTGAGGCTTACACTGTAAGCTGATCCAATAGTATCTGGATGCAGCCTTTATGATGCAAGCTGAGATTGCATCACTCAGTGATGCAATGTCAGACACAATGCACTCAATGGAGTGAGTGACATCACTGTGATGGTTATTGGTGGGGTTAGGTGAGCGCATTAAAAAGCATTGGATGCAGCTCTATTGCACTGCACCAAGACTGCATCCAGACACCTTTCAGCTGATCAGCTAATTTTACATTTGTAATATTTAAATTTTTTGCTCATCAAAAACCACTTACTGGATTTTTATAACTCTGAATCTGCATCCCATTTCGGAGGCTGCTACTGTCCTCTGGAGGTCAAACTTTTAGCTGCGTCGGCATATATCAATGCAGCCTTTAAGATTGAAATTAAATGCAATGTCTTGTCTAAACACAATGTGTCATATAATACACTTGGCGCAATAAGTCGCAAGACGTGTTTGGCTGGATGTGTTGCTATTTTCAGACCCACACAACCCAAATTTTTCAGCTTTGTGCCGCTATGTTGAAATAGCAAATCCATTTGCGCCGCCTTGTGGAGTCATGGGTGTTCCGGTCTAGAAAGGTGTTGTGTTAAGGCGCATGGTTGGCGCATTGCTATTTTGAGGAGCTAAAATAGACCCTACCATTGACCAATTAAAAGGTACCCTAAAGTCCAGCGCAGGCTTTAATTGTACGCCTTAAATGCATACACATTGTTTAATACACACAGGATGTACAGCAATACACAAATATCTTTACAAATGAAAAAGAATTAAAGGATTAAAATATAAAAAAACGAATTTTTTCTACATAAATATAAAAACCACTGCCTCCATGCCTTTTTTCAGTTTATTCTTGACAATCTGCATATATATAATGTTATTATTATCAGCAGTATTATTTATTATATGCATTTGTTTTATTAAACACAAGTTTAGATTTGTCCACCTGTGGTGTTTCGGAGACGTCTGCATCACCATATGGGGCATAAGAACAGGACGTGTGTTTGGATATAACTCAGTGTTTTGACCACACTTCATTATTATTGTTCATTTATTTCTTTGCTGGAAATTAGAACTGAATTTAGAAATAGTTATCTTTTTTTTTCCACTTTAATTCTTATTGCTTTTTTAGTACATCAAAACTAATTACAATCAAATGCTATTTTCCAAATAAAAGGCAAATTCGAGTCAGATATGACAAGCCATTTCAATAACAAGCAAATAACTAGAACAAACAAAACTAAAACAACAAAACTAAAATAAATAAATAAAATAGAAACCAAGCCTGTGTTGAGAATACTGTAGAAAAATAAATAAACTGAAACATGGTGTATACAAAAAAGGAAGACAATTGGGTACATAAAATATGCACGAATATGCCTTAAACTTTGGCTAGTACAGTCTAAGAGCCAGTGCACTTATGATTTGTCAAAGTAAAGTATCCATTTTTGCCATCTTTTGGCATACAAGTCCACCTTTAGACGTAGCATACCAGTCATATGTTCCAACGTCCTTATTTCCTGGATTACATCAAACCATTGTTGTTGTTTAGGTGAATTTAGAAATAGTTTTCAAACAAATCTTTGCGCTTAACAAAGGAAATTAAATATGTAGTCTAATGGATGTCTTCAGTGGAGTGTGTACAACACTGTTTTCTTACTCCACGAAAGTAAAGAAGTAAAGAGGCTGAATGGAGGAAGCCCATTCTTTATTCCTGCTGCAGATGCTCTGTTTAACTGTTTTCTCGCTAGTGAAACATTCAGTTTTCTACTTACAAAGTCAGCCATGTAAATAGCAAATGCACCATGGCGCAACGCAGCTGACTCTTAAAGGGAATGTGTGATGAGACTCTGATTGGTTTAATGCACGTTATGCTCAAAACACACCCAGAACTCATTAAGAGAGTAAGCACAACCCTGTTAGACCATGCGCTGGGGCGCAGACCATATTTTTCAGTCCTTAAAATAGCAAAAGTGGATTTGAACACGCCCTTAATGCTTTTGCACCATGCACTTTTAGACTCTGCACCTAGATCTTTAAAATAGAGCCCTTTGTCTTCAATCACATCTTATACAAAAATAGGGAGAAAATCTGATTGAAATCATGAATTATTCGAATTGGGAGTTCAGTGAATCGTTACACTCCTATGAAACAGAACAAACGCTGAATTGTTTTCTGTTGTTGAAAACTGAATGTTCAGTATAGTATAAACCAGACTCCTCATATTTCTCTTTCTCAGTGTCTGCTGTACGTTCAGCTGCCGTATATGGAGGATCTCCGTCAGTTCACTTTCCCCATGCTGGAAAGCAACAAGAAGTTCATGCCATCAGGTCAGCACTCACATTAAAATACTCACAAAAACATGGAGACAGTTTTAAATAGATGTATTAGCAGTTATTCCAGATCTAAGCTGCATAGACCAAGTGCAGTAGGTGCTTTTTTTTAGCATTTTCATTCATTCATTCATTCATTCATTCATTTTCTTTTTGGCTTAGTACTTTTATTAATCTAGGGTCGCCACAGCGGAATGAACCGCCAACTTATCTAGCACATGTTTTACGCAGTGGATGCCCTTTGAGCTGCAACCCATCTCTGGGAAGCATTTATACACTCATTCACACACATACATTACGGACAATTTAGCCTACCCAATTCACCTGTACTGCATGTTTTTGGGCTGTGGGGGAAACTGGAGCACCCGGAGGAAACCCACGCCAACGCAGAGAGAACATGCAAACTCCACACAGAAACTGACCCAGCCAAGGATCGAACCAGCGACTTCCTGCTGTGAGGCGACAGCACTACCTACTGCGCCACTGCGTCGCCTTTTTGGAGTTTTCTACATCATTTTTTTATCCAGTTTAAATTTTTCCAATTATAAGCCAATCAGTATTATTCCCACAGTGTCTAAAGTTGTAGAGAAACTCATTGCCAAACAATTAATTAAACATCTGAAAACCAATTCCTTTTCTCTTCATCCAGTGCAATTCGGTTTCAGAGCTCAATGCTCCCCGGAGACTACAAACATAGAAAATATTAAACTTTTATTGGATAAAGGTGGTGTGTTTCTTGACCTGAAAAAAGCTTTTGACAATGTAAATCATACAATATTACTGACCAAACTAACTAAATTTAACATTTCACCAGGTTCATTGAATTGGATTGAATCATATCTATCAAATTGTTCACAATCTGTCAGAATCATTGATTATCACTCTTCCCCGCTCTCTCTGTCAACGGTTGTACCTCAAGGTTCCATTTTGGGACCTTTGTTATTTTCTCTACATAAATGACCTTCCTTCAGTCTGTCCAAATGTCCTTGTTCAGATGTATGCAGAAGATACAGTCATTTATACACATAGTAAAAACACAACTCAAGTAGCAGATAAACTACTGCTACAACAAGCTATGGCTCATGTCTCAGAATGGTTAAAGCAGTCCTGTTTAAAACTCAATGTAAAAAAAACTGTTGCAATGTACTTTTCTAAAACAAACATAGCAAATCATCTAACAGATGTCTATGTGGCTGGGGACAAAATACAAATTGTATCTGAATTCAAATATCTTGGGGTCTCAAAATTAACTTTTAAATCGCAAATTAAAAAGTCTGTAACTAGTGGTCTAACGGATCACAAATCTGCAGTTTGGATCACACTATGGTTTTTTAGTCACGGATCAGACCATTTTTCGCATCAGCAAAAAAGTGAGGAGACAAATGTCATTTGCTTTCCATTTATATAAAAATAATACTGCTAAAACATTGATTAAACAAACAGAACTTAAGAATCTTTAATGTTAATAAAAAATAACAATCAAGAGAAAACCAGCTGAAAAAAGAAAAGTATTCAATATGAAATATGATCTTTGCTACTGTTGCTGATCATGCTAAATATATAATCTAACATCTTCTACAACAGATCATGTTTATCTTCAATTAATGATTCAACAATTCACACATAAAACGTCATGTTTTATTATACTGTAGGTGTATTATTTTTAATAATCTATTCAGTGGCATCATTTTGATGGTTGTTTGTCGCCATCTGTTGGTTACACAATATAAAGTAATCATTTAACTTTATATTGTGTATATTTATATTGTGTATATTTGTATATATTTAAAGTTATAGATTTTTTTGATTGCTTTTACCAGCGTCAAACATTCGCCATTATCATGTTTCATTAAACGGTGATTTTAATCTTTACCATAAACATCAGTGTTCATATCTGAACTGTAAACTGTTCTCCCAGCACTTCTGTGTTATTTAATTGTTTGTAACTCACTGAAAAAGTGTAAAAACTGAATCTCGATGCAGATTTGAATGCAGCGCTTTGAAGGATTAATAAATGTATGCAAATCATTATCATTTATCGTTCATGTTGCAAGGGTTTGAACTGAGATCACGATCTTTTAATGTTTAATTGTGCAGCTTTACACTGAATGCATTAATGCAGGCTAAACAAACACTTTAAATTAATAGCCTAAGAAAGCATTTAGGAAGGTCCCACCACAACTTTTCCCATCATTATTATATCTTACAGGGACGCCAAAATGCTTTCATGCACATGATTTGAATGACGTGGGAGGCGATCTCTCTGCAATGGTTATAAATGTTGGATTAACTGACAAGTTTAATATAAATTATTAATCCACGGGTCACGTTCGTTCCGAACCGTGAGTTGTGATCCGTATGGTTTACAGATCAACAGTGATCCATTTCACCCCTATCTGTAACCGTGTCAAATTTAATTTGTCTAATTTCTGGTTCATAAGGTCACACTTATCACTTCATGCAGCAAAAATATTCATGCACTCAATGATTTTTTCACATTTAACCTACTGTCTAACAACTTGGTCACAGGCAAACAAAACAACACTAAAGCCTATAGAGTCACTATACAGACAATTAAAATACTGGATAAAAAGTCTCTAAGGGTGCTTTCACACTAGTGAATCGATTCATTTGAATCCCTGTTTCAGAACAAATGGTTCCATTGTTGCTCTTTGTTCTTGGTGCGGTTCGCTTTCACACGGCAAAGTTTCTAAATGGACCAAAATAGCTAAAACAATTCACGTGTGAGTAAACTGTCCTCACATTGGTCAGAGTTTCACAGTTTATTTTGAAGAGTCCCGTTTAGCTGTCGGGGGTGGTTTGGTGGTGTTTGACAGGGTGCACGCGACATGTCTGAAGAGCGAGGAGGGATGCGGTGGGGAGGGGTGATGAGAAGGGTGCACGACGTATTTTGAGGACCGGGAGGGAGACGCGCGATTTCCGGGAGATTATCATTCGTTTGCGGGCATCCGGGAATGACCTCCCGCCCTACTTATAATTCTCTCTTAATAAAGCCATATGCCTATTACATATTCATAAAAGACTGTGATATAGCCGGGCACGGATCGTATTGCTTTCTCACTACAATCGATCCGCTCTAGAGTTCGTTTCAATCGAGTCGAGACCACCTCATTCAGGCGGTCTCGGAGCGATTGCTTTGGCGCAGATTTGAGCGCGATTGGCCTGTTCACGTATGCCAAACGAACCGCGCTAACTGGGCAAATGCGCCAGGTTCCGGAACAAAAGTCTAGGTGTGAAAGCACCCCAAGACATCATCATTGTACCATTTTACAAAAACATTAACTGTTAAGCTGGGAAAATGTCATGAAGTATTCAAACATTTGTCTGATGTATAAAATCATTCATGGTCTGTCATCTCCACCTCTCAGTCAGTTTGTAAACACAAGGTACACCACACACAGAGCAACACGAGGGACAGCTCGAGGAGACTGTGTTGTCTCACTCCGGAAAAGTGCCTTTGGTCAGGGTGCCTTTTCAGCTACAGCTACCCAGGAGTGGAACTCGGTCCCTGAAAGCATCAAAAAACTAACCTCTTACAATATGCTTAAAAAACATTTAAAAATCTGGTTTATAGAGCATCAGACGTGTCATCATTCCTATTAGCATGAACCTACCCAGTATGTTACCACTTGTGCCTGCCATCTTAATGATTTGTTGCTTAAATGTGTTTTAACTATTCTTATCTTTATTCATACTATTGGTGTTTTTTAGTTTAATTTGTTCATATGTATGCTTTATTAAGATCTCCATAACTATGTCTATTTTAGTGCTTCTTAAATGCTTAATTGATTGTATATTTTTTGTATTGTTTTTTAGGTTGACAATTTTAACATCTGTCCAGGGACAACAGATGAAAAATAGCCTTCTGGCTAATTCTGGTGCATAGAAATGCCAATTAATGTACACTCTCCCTGCCAAACAAATAAAATAAAATTAATTCAAATGTCCTTTTAAAAGCTGGTAAAGCAGTATTTAGCGTAAGTGCTGCGTATCCGTGTTCAAGAAAAACTAATTTTATACATCTGACCGGGATTTACAGACAATTAACTAAGATTTTTAGCTCAATCAACTACTAATTAGCAACTTATTTATACAGTAGTTATTTGTGATACTCGCAAAAATAATAATACAACTGAGATTAATCCAAGATGCAAGTGTGTTTATTGAGTCCAAAAACTAGAGTTCACAAGACCACATTGAGCCAATAGCGTTCAGAGGTCAGCAAATAACCAGGCAAACAGACCAGAGCCCCATTTCAGAAAGGAGGTTAAGTGAAAACTCAGAGTATGTTAACCCTGAAATGAGAGAAACTCTGGGTTTTACATTTCAAAATGGCAGGTTTGTCAAACTGGTGAAAGCAGAGTATGTCAAGCCTGTTTCTGAAAGAGAGGTGACTTTAACTCAGAGTCAGTTACCGTGGTGAACCTAACCTGGTCAGAAGCAGGTTTTATTCTCTAAACTGGAGTTTCTGTCGGTCTCCTCCCATTTTTTAAAGACAAAGCGTTATTTCTCTCCTTAGCCTTACGTTTCCACCCACCTATTTTTATGCGCATTTTAGATATAAATATAATGCGCATTTTATAATAAATAAATACAAATCGGTTGATAGAAACGCCAAGATGCACATAACTTTTGAAATGTTATCTTACTGATGAACGTGTGTAAAAGTGGGAACTTTAAATTAAACTTTCCACTGAACATTAAGCTAAGCTTATCTGCATTCTTGTTTTGTCAAATTTGACTTGTGAAACTATGCAGTAGCCTATTTTAAGTAATTAAGTTAAATACTATTTTAAGTAATTTAATCCAATTACATCTGAAAAAACTTCAGTTACAGCCAATTCTCCACATTTTCACGTGAAGAGTCAATAAACGTCACACATTACATTACTTTTATTATATTTAAATATTTCAATACTTTAAATGTAAACTTGCGCATTTACTTTAGCAGCTGTTTTCCCACACTAACTGTCTCTGTTTCACTGATGCGGTGGGGTTGCTTTTTTAAATATATGCTCATATTTGCTATAACTTTGCATGAGCACATCAAGTTCAGCTGGAGACAGAAATGCTGATCTCTTTTTTCAGATGATGCCATGGAGACTCTTAATATCTGCACTTCATTGATGATGCCTTTTTATAGTCGCGGTGTTATCGCTTAACTCTGACTCTTTCTCAATTCCAAGAACACGGAGAACGGGCTTGCGTTCTTGTGAATACCGGTCTTGCCAGGTGTCCTCGGAAGAACGAACTCGGGAGACCACAAGAACAGAGAATGCGTCCTGTTAGAAATGAGATGCTGAGTTCTTTCTGATGGTCACGTGACCTTCACACATTTTTAATGGAAAATTATTTCCACATTACAGCATTCATACAACGATTTATTGTTTTCCCCTTTTCAAAATATATTATATGCATAAAAACATTATGAATATATGTTGCACAATATAAATAAAACAGATTTTAATGTGAATTTCAGCAAACAAACACCCTTAATGTGTTTATTCCTTTATTAAGATGTCCATGGTAATGTTTATATTCACCGTTTCATTTAGGGAAACTCCTGAGGTAAATAACTTATATCTCTGAACTTTAATAATAAATCTAAATAAAATGCTGCGCTTCCCACTTCCAGTCGGAATGACTTTGGGGACTTCTAGAGCGAGATCGGTGCTCAAGTCTGCATCGGTGCGTCCTCTATCAAGAACACATTTAAGAAGTTTCACGCGTCCTCTGTTCTTGCAGTCTTGCGTATTGGAACTGAACTTGGCAGCTGATGATGACGTTACACAAGAACACGAGGACACAAGACCGCTGAAGAACGCATATTGAGAAACAGAGTCAGTCTACTCAAAGTTGATTGACCTACTTCAAATCAGCTGTTCTGAAACCCAAAACTCATCTCTTGGTAAATCAACTCAGAGTTCAAGTTTAAACCCAGAGTTGGTTGAACCTCTTTACTGAAACAGGCCCCAGATATCCAGAGAAAGCTCACTGAGAGTCCTGTGAAAACGGAGTAACATGAACAAACAATAACAAACTGACAATGTAACAAAGGACTGCTGCTCAGATATAGCCATGATAATTGGCCACAGCTGAGTGGCTGATCAGAACAGCTGATCGGCGAAGCAATAAACCACATAATCACAGCACTGACACGTGGAGAAGACAAAACATAAGCATGTGACAACAACAAATCAAATCACTTTTATTGTCACATCATCAGCAGCACGTGTGCTATGATGAGTGAAAAGCTTAGGTGCTGGCTCCAGACAGTGCAAAACACAGTGCAAATACAACGACAGTGCAAAATACAGACAGTGCAAATACGACAGTGCAAAATACAGACACTGCAAATACAACGACAGTGCAAAATACAACAACATACTCACAAAAAAACAAGACAGTGTAAATTTGGCAATGTTGACAGTGATGCGTATGATGGATAGGTGTACAACGCAGACATTACCAGAAGTGCGCACACACCCACAACTGTGACAGTTATTAAGGTAGTACTTGGGTTTAGGTGTTGGGTAGGATTAGGGATGTAAAATAAGATCACAGTTTGTAAGTGCTAATAAAAAGTTAAAAAGCCCATATTTTGCATTATAAAAGGTCATGATTTAGTTTTTTGCATTTTATGCATTTGTCAAGGAATGCACGTTTTATACATACATCTTTTACTCGCTTTAAAGTTCCCATGAAATAAAAAAAGCTTTTTAGATGTCAGTATCAGTATTATTCATTTTTAGGATATCTACAATATAAGCTAGTGTGCTCCAAAAACAGTGGGATAATAAGCATTTAGAAGATATAAAACTGATATAAACATGTACTGCTTGCAGTTTATGACTTACGCCCAAATGGATCAACGGCGTTACGTTTTTCTTGTGTTTGTGCTCAGGGTCTCAGCTGTCAGCCATAGATGCGTTGATCAACTCCATGATGCTGATGGAGAAGGATGAGGATGGAGAAAGTGTGGACATCTTCAAAGTCAACCACATCCCAAACCCACAGTTCCAGAGGCTTTTCCAGGTTTGATGGGATGGGGTTGCTGGATGTTTCTGTGTTTCTATTAAGTTGACAGTATTTAAAGAGTTCAGATGCAAAAGTCCATCTAAAGTATTTCTCAGCCTCCTATGTTAAGTTTTTCAACTGAGTGGTACGGTATTGTTTGGTACGCTTTTATGGCCGTTTCCACTGTCAAAAGGCGTACTGAGCCGTACTGTACCGTACCCCTTTTTCAGCACGCTTTCGAAAGGGTACCAAACACGAGAAAGGGTACCAAAAGGCGGAGCTAGACGGGCAGCTGAACGCTGATTGGTTTACAGAGACACGTCATGAGCTCACGCAACAAGCCAGAATGAAAACAAAGGAGCCGCCATGTTTTCATACACAGTTCGATCTGGGTTTAAACAAACCTTGTCGTCGTCTTGATGAACAGCCACAAAGCCAAAAAGAAGAGCAGATTTTACCCTGTGCCCCATAGTTTTTTACGAGCCAGTCTGAAGCGCGAGCGTTTTCGCTTTCTTGCTTGCGCTCGCCACGCGTTTATATTTATAATAACAAACTTCTTGAGCTGATGATCATAACGTGCGCTTGATTATTGACGTGCTTTTGAAACCTGATCCTGTCAGAAACTGACAAATGCGAGAGTGACAAGCGAAAAAACAAAAGGAGAAGCCGGAAAAAAAAGAGGCACTTTATTTTTTAGCAAGCGTGAACAAACTGCCATGTTTAACTATTATCATCACCTTATGGACTATTATGAACTCCGAATGATGGTATACTTTCTAACAAGAGGCTACACGTGCTGCTGAAGATTAAAGACACATTTAATCATGAGATGTTTGCTGACTGTGGGCTGTATTTTGTGTTGTTTTGAACCTAAATAAGGGCTAAATGTATGCTGTGTGTAGTTTTTCTGTAGGTGGTAGCATATCAGAGACTGTAAGGGTCTGTATGTGTTTATATATGTTGCATTTATTTATTTAATATAATTACAGACGTTACAGTAGGCTATTTTGCACTTTTATACAGAAGTATTTGTGTGTAAAGCATCTGTTTTGTGAGAAGTGCTTCTCATATGATATGTGAGCGACCCGTACAGCTTTACTTTAGACATTTTCTTTCTGTCGTACAACTTTCTGTCGTACACCACGCCCACCAAAAGAGTACCATTGGTACCCTTTTAGCAGTGGAAACGCAAGCCTGATAAAGGTGACCCTGTACCGTACTGAACCAGTCAGTGGAAACGAGCCATTAAAACAACGAAAACAACATATTCATGATGATGATGATGATGAAGCCTCTTTGTCACATACTCTTTTACATGTGGCTAAATTCGAGTTTAAAATAACTACATTCTCGTCAAAAAAAACCAAAACTTTATTTTGTGACACGACAGAGGAGAATTTTTTAAATCGTGCAGGTTTTCTCCTCCACCCTTAGCTTTTGCTGGCTGGGCTGCAATGCATTCTGGGATACCTCTAATAATAATAATTAATAATATTAGTAATAATTCCTTACATTTATATAGCGCTTTTCTGGACACTTAAAGCGCTTTACACATTTTTAGGGGGGAATCTTCTCATTCACCACCAATGCAGCATCCACCTGGATGACGCGACGGCAGTCATATTGCGCCAGACCACACACCACACACTAGCTGATTGGTGGAGAGGAGACAGAGTGATGAAGCCAATTATGATATGGGGATGGTTAGGAGGCCATGATGGACAGAGGCCAGTGGTCAAAGTTGACCAGGATGCATCCGAAAGACGGAGCTCACTGAGCAGTAAAGAGTCCCCTTTACTACACTGGGGCGTTAGGACCCACACAGACCACAGGTTGAGCGCCCCCTGCTGGTCTCACTAACACCACTTCACCACTAGTTTGACTGAGACAACATCGTTATCAACTTTTGATTGAGCAGGTGATTTAAAACACAATTGATTATTATATAAAACAGCAAACTAAAATACTATAAGATACACTATATCACAGTATTTGTGAATAACCATGCTTAATCTTACCGTCTCATCTAAAAGAGTCCACTTCACTATACTGGGGCGTTAGGACTCACACAGACCACAGGTTGAGGGCCCCCTGCTGGTCTCACTTACACCACTCTTGGCAGCAACCTAGCTTTTCTATGTGGTCTCCCATCCAGGTACTGACCAGGCGTAGCCCTGCTTAGCTTCAGTGGGCGACCATGTGAGAGTTGCAGAGAGCTAGCTGCCGATGATTCCTATGCTTCGCAAGATCGCACGAGTCGCTTCTCGACGCATCCTTGACAAAAGGGGAGGAGCAAGTACACATGCAGGAATTTTATCTGTACTTGGCAAGATGTGAACTTTGTATGGAAACAGTACTTTGCTGGCGGTTGATGACGTTACATGAGGACACAAGAACGCAAGTTCCATCAAGAACGGATAATGAGAAACAGCCCTAATCAGAGAATTTAACTAAAAGATTACAGAATACAAGGGCAAATTATTTATTTTCTAAATGACATGCACAGACGATTTTTCACCACAAAACTAGCAAGCAAAAACGTATGGTTAGTTTTGATTTAATATGTACTTCAAGGCATCCTGTGTTTATTTGTAATTTTTCAATAAACACCGACTTCTCCTCTCTCTGTCCTTCAGTAATACATTGACTCGGGTGTATGGCATTGTCTATGAAGTCCGTGTTTTCTCTGCAGTGGCTCTCATTGATCTTTTCTTGGCTTGCGTCTGCAGTGTTTGCATCACCGTGGTGTGAATCCTGATGATCCTCTGCCTCCTGTGGATCCGTGGCTCAAGCGGATCTTGGAAAGACCGCAGGCCGTGTCCGCTCGCTGCCAGGCCCCTCTGCGGGATGTCAAGACCAGTTTCCCTCTCAAAGTGGTGGTGAAAAAGAAAGAGCAGAAGACGAGCGCAGACGTGTTCGGCAGCAGGTGAGAATAGAGCAAATCAACACTGGAGAATCGATGAGAAGTGCTACATGACTTCCAGCAATCCTGTAATAGTTTGGTTGGTAATGTGTCGGTCTGTAGTAGGGCTGCAGGATATTGACAAAAACTGACATTACAAAATTTAGTTTTTCTGTGATGTACACTACCTGACAAAAGTCTTGTTGTCGATCCCAGTTGTAAGAGTAGCAAATAATAACTTGACTTGTAGTTGGTCATTTGGAAAAGTGGCAGAAGGTGGATTTTTTCCCATGAATCATCTGTTGAGCTGCATCCCAATCATCACAAATACTGCAGAAGACCTACTGGAACCAGCAGGGAGCCAAGATACTCACAGAAATCAGTCAAGTTTGGTAAAGGAAAAATCATTGTTTGTGGTTACATTCAGGATGGGGGTGTGCGAGAGATCTGCAGAGTGGATGGCAACATCAACAGCCTGAGGTATCAAGACATTTGTGCTGCCCATTACATTACAAACCACAGGAGAGGGCAAATTCTCCAGCAGGATAGCGCTCCTCATACTTCAGCCTCCACGTCAAAGTTTCTGAAAGTAAAGAAGGTCAAGGTGCTCCAGGTTTGGCCAGCCCAGTCACCAGACATGAACATTATTGAGCATGTCTGCGGTAAGATGGAGGAGGCATTGAAGTTGAATCCAAAGAATCTTGATGAACTCTGGGAGTCCTGCAAGAACACTTTCTTTGCCATTCCAGGTGACTTTATTAATAAGTGATTTGAGTCATTGCAGAGATGTATGGATGCAGTCCTCCATGCTCATGAAGGAGTCAGACACAATATTCATTCTGTTTCCACTGCAGCATGACTTTATATTCTATACTGGACATTATTTCTGTTCAGTGACGAGACTTTTGTCTAAGCAAAGTCAGACCTTACTGTCCTAATGAAATCATTTAAAATCAAGGCATGATCATATTTTATTGTGGTAAAATAAGCGTAATCTAGAGACCTTTGCCTTTCATATAAGCCACTTCTGATATCAAATGATCAACTAGAAGTCAAGTTATTATTTGGTGTTTCTAACTCTATTTGGGAAAAATTCCTAATTTTACATAGATCCGTTGTGTATATGCATAAAATACAAGAAATTACAAGTGTAAATTAATACATCAAAACATATATACACATACAAATTAAATAGACGGTGCTTTATTATTTTCTAAAGAGTCTTGAAGTACATTAATAAAATAATCAAGTGTAAAATAACACCGTAAACATTATAGTCAACATTTAAAGTGGATCAAAACCACCACAAAAATCAAAGTTGTCCTAAAACTATTCAATAGCACCCATTCTTATTTTGATCTACTGTTATTCATTCATTTTTCATCAGCTTAGTCCCTTCATTCATCAGGGGTCGCCAAAGTGGAATGAACCGCCAACTTATCCAGCATATGTTTTACACAGCGAATGTCCTCCAAACTGCAACCCAGTACTGGGAAACACCCATAGACTTTCACATGCACACACATACACTACTGCCAATTTAGTTTCTTCAATTCGCCTATAGCACATGTGCTTGGACTGTGGGGGAAACCGGAGCACCCGGTGGAAACCCACGCCAGCACGTGGAGAACATGCAAACTCCACACAGAAACGCCAACTGACCCAGCTGGGATTTGAGCCAGCGAACTTCTTGCTATGAGGCAACAGTGCTAACCACTTAGCCACTATGCCGCCCCTTGATTGTCTTTATTGTATAAATAAATGCTATTAATCTTTGTTGAAGCTATAAATGTGATCATTTCTTCTACTCAAATGGTTTAAATTATAATTATATTAATATTTAAATTATAATCCCAACTTTTGCAATGTGACTATTGCAGCTTTGTACGTTGCGATATCGATGCTGAAACCGAGTCTGGAGAGTTTGTGGTAAACTGGACCCTTCAGAATTTAAAGGGATAGTTCACTTAAAACTGAAATTTCGGTCATCATTTACTTACCATTCACTTGTTCCTAACCTGTTTAACTTTCTTTCTTTCTGTTGAACAAAAAAGGTTTTGATGAAAGCTGAAAAGCTGTAACCATTGACTTCCATTCTAGACTCTTATTTAGAGTATTGTCTTAATTGTATTAAAATCGGATCATTGGTGTCCATGTAAACGTACGCAGTGTGTTCAAATAGCCGTCAAACAACATAGATGACATTTCAAACAATTGGTTTAATTTCATTATGCCATTTGCAAGGCTTCATGGGATTGTATTTTTTTGGATAGACTGTAAAAGATATGGACGTAGAATCCGTGACGTCACCCATTGGTTTCTGAACACTGCAAAAGAAGCTACAAGTAGGCACGGCCAACCGTCGGCATTTTGTTCGCATGCCATTGCACCGACCGGCTACCAAACAAGGGCAAAGAGGTGGAGCTACCGACGCATGCCGGCATTTTGCTTAGAGCTGGCTTAAGACAAGACAGACTTTTCTTTGGGAGAACGCTTAATACTTCATTACCTTTACCTGTGACTCCTTTGTGTTCTGACCACACGTGCTTGGCTGTGCACTATATCAATAAAGTGTTTAGTCTTTTAAAAACACTGTTGTAATACATTGAGCCACTAAGCATTGTTCTTATAATGTTTTTCTACAGAAGGAAAGTGCGAATTACGTACAAACACTTCAGATATAGTCTGTGTTAGTAAATGCAGGGCTATTGATGTAATCCAGGCATAACACTGTGACAACGTTTTAGATGACTGTTCTAGAGCCTACAGCTAATCTGTCAGATTCTGGAGTGCATTACAGGTCTAAAGAACATTATAAATGATAAATGATCTTAAATAAAACAAATTCATTTATAGAGATGGTATATACAGTAAGTATGTAATTTCACTCACCTGGGAAATTGAACGATTTGTGAGCACAATTAAGTGCACACAGCATGATATAGTATCTGATAATTGCAGGAAATAATTCCAAAAGGCAAATGACTGTGTAAAGAAACATTAACCAAAACAAAAATATGATGTGTATGCCAAATTCAGCGGCTAATTAGCCGGAATCAGCTGAGGTGACGAGGCAGCGTGCAGCGAGACTTAGCTGTCACTCAAGTGGCCACGCCCTTAATTATGCAGACTTAATATAACTTAATAAAAACTAAATGGATGTTATAAAATAATTCACCTCCTCAGTTGTCATGAAGGGTAATATTAGCTATATGCACCAAAACCATCTTTTGTACCAGGCTGTAAACATGTTTTTATCAGCTGTAAAATTGGCCAATTTACCATTGCAGTCAGAAATCATCTGGAGTTCCTGGAGCCAGCCCCCCCAAGGCGAGTCCATGAATTGCAGTTTTAGTTACTTCTGTATTGGCCTCCCGAGGGAGAGCAGGAGGTTGCCGCTTGATTTTTTTTTTGTTACTTTGCACTAAATCAAAGATTGTAATGTGTTGATTTTCACTGTAGCTGGTGGGTTTGGTTTATGGAAACATAGCATAATAGAATGAATGGGTACAAATAAAAATGGGTTGATATTATTATTATTATTAATTTTTATTTTTCTGTAATGTTTATGATTTGTGATCAGAAAATGTGACAGTAAATGTTTGTTTTTAAAATGATCTATGTGTCTTCGTCAGTGCTGATGAACCAGATGCGAAGAAAGTCAAAGTGAATGAAGAAACCGAGTTTAACCTAGCCGAGATTACAGAGGGAAACATCACATCGGTGAGACACAAAATTGTTATTATCATTATTATTACTACTACAGGCGGCATGGTATCTCAGTGGTTAGCACTGTTGCCTCACAGCAAGAAGGTCTTTCCTCCGGGTGCTCCAGTTTCCCCCACAAAACTAACACATGCAGTATGTGAATTGAATAAGCTAAATTGGCCATAGTGTGTGTGAATGTGAGAGTGTATGGGTGTTTCCCAGTACTGAGTTGCGGCTGGAAGGGCATGCGCTGTGTAAAACATATGCTGGAATAGTTGGCGGTTCATTCCGCGGTGATGACCCCTGATAAATAAAGGGACTAAGCCAAAGAAAAATGAATGAATAAATTACTACTACAGTTCAGCAGAAAAGCAAAAAATTATTTCATGTCAATTTTGACATAATCTGGAGTCCAAGTAAAACATATCCAAAGCATACCTTTTTAGAATATTTTATTTATTTAGGATTTTATAAGTTGCCTTTTTAGGTTAAAAAAGGGACTAAATAAGTAATACTTTGTTGTTTATAAAAAAATTGCCTCTAAAATTCTAATTCTGGCCTAATATTTACTTGCCAAACTTATTTAATTATTATTTTAAACAGTAAACAGCAGATTTAATCTTATTTAAAACAAAATTAATCTAATAAATTTTTTTCAGGTCTTTTAAGTAATACATGTTCATTTTAAGCCAGGATGCATTATATTTAGGATGCAAAAAATAAGCTTTGCCTCAAGAATAAATTAAATTTTAATTAAAATAGAAAACATCTTTTATTTATTCATTTTTCTTTGGGTTAATGCCTTTATTCATCAGGGGTCTCCACAGTGAAATGAACCGCCAATTAATCCAGCATTTTTTTTTCACACCGAATGCACTTCCGGTGGCAAACACTGGGAAACACCCATACACACTCATTCATACACACTCATTCACACACACACACACACACACACACACACACACACACACACACACACACACACTGATACGCTGCAGCCAATTTTGTCACCTATAGTGAATGTGTTTGCACTGTGGGGGAAACCGGAGCACCCGGAGGAAACCCACGCCAACACGGGGAAAACATGCAAACTCCTCACAGAAACGCCAACTGACCCAGCCAAGACTCGAACCAGCAATCTTTTTGCTGTGAGGTGACAGTGCTAACCACTGAGCGACCGTGTCACCTAAACAGACCACAGTTATATTATATTGCAAAAATATTTCAATATATTGCTGTTTTTACAGATTTTCTTCATTTAAAAGTGCTGTATTGGAGAGCATGAGATAAAACTAAATTATCACCCACTACAGTATTTTGAATAGCAGTTTATTAAATTATGCAATTGAATAATTAATACATTTATTTTTATGTAAACATTGAGAAACAATGTTATATTGGTTTACAACATGACATATTTACAGTATGAGTGACAATTATGTAAGCATGTATAGCAGAAATTGATTAAGTGATTGAAACCATTGATTTTCCATTTGTGAATTAAGAGAATAGATGTTTTAGAGAGTACAAGAGTTTTTGTGGTAACATGAGCACAATGAAACCAAGAATATGCGTTCATCTGGACTACAGTATAATGCTGTATAAATAATTGCATGTAAACTTTCAGGTCGGCAGTGTCAATCCAGCCAGAGATTTCTGCACACTGATAAGACAGAAGACTGTTTCTTTTGATCAAGGTGAGATTTCTTTTTTTTTCCTTTCTCTCTCTCACATCCACAATTTCCAACCTTCATGAAAGTGTCAGCTATTATAGATATTATAACGTAAAACCAATATCCTGGGATCTTTGAAGGCCTTGATTCAGGTTACTTGCTCATTTCACACACTCACCGGCCACTTTATTACATTAGGTACACCTGTCCAACTGCTCGTTAACACAAATTTCTAATCAGCCAATCACATGGCAGCAACTCAATGCATTTAGGCATATAGACACAGTCAAGACTATCTTCTGCAGTTCAAACCGAGTCTCAGAATGGGGAAGAAAGGTGATTTTGATGACTTTGAAGATGGCATGGTTGTTGGTGCCAGACTGGCTGGTCTGAGTATTTCAGAAACTGCTGATCTACTGGGATTTTCACGCACAACCATCTCTAGGGTTTACAGAGAATGGTCTGAAAAAGAGAAAATATTTAGTGAGCGACAGTTCTGTGGGCGCAAATGCCTTGTTGATGCCAAAGGTCAGAGGACAATGGCCAGACTGGTTCCAGCTGATAGAGAGGCAATAGTAACTCAAATAACCACTCGTTACAACCGAGGTCTGCAGAAGAGCATCTCTGAACACACAACACGTCCAACCTTGAGGTGGATGGGCTACAGCAGCAGAAGACCACACCGGGTGCCACTCCTCTCAGCTAAGAACAGGGTGCAACCTGGTAATAGTAAGGTGTACCTAATAAAGTGGCCGATGATTGTATACTAAATCAAAAGTAATGATGAGAAATGAGTCAAGAGAAAAAATAATATATCTAAACCTTTTGGCATTGGCCATTTTTATTTTAGTTTGAGTAGTTTTGTATTTTTTTACTTTAGGTTTTATTTCTATTCAGATTTAATGGTAACACTTTAGTTTAGGTCACACTTCATGCCATTAAGTACTGGTCTATTACCTGTCTGTTATTATGATATTAACTGTTCATTAGTAGTCATAAAATATGATCTTATTCTGCATCCCTAATACTTCCCAATATTTAAACCCAACTACTACCTTACTTACCATTAATAAACAGCTCATTAGTAGTTTATTAAGCTAGTAGGTAGGGCTGGGTGATAAATCAATTTTATCGACTGACTCGAGTGTGAAGTTTACATCGATTTGTTTGGATGAAAATTTTTTTCACTCGTGACACTCCCCTCTGGGCTTCCGTAGTTCCCCCCACATTTGCCAAAGAAGCACACAAACAACATGTCAGAGGATACTCTGAAATTAAATACAACACAGACACACAAACACACCTCACCCAGCCCTACTAGTAGTGTTATTTAATTGTGCCCTACATTAACGTGTTGCCGATTTAATACTTTAGCTTTAATTGTATTTAATACTTTTTTAGATTTGTGTATTTTAAATTTTTTTTTTTTTTTTTTACTATTTTCTACTTATCCTGTTTTTAAAAATTGGGGTAGTTGCCATGTATGTATGTGTAATTTGGAAAACGCATTGTAATTATGGAACAGTTAAATTATCAATCTATTTATATTGATTCCATTTTGTGTGTGTGTGTATGTATATATATATATAAATATAATATATAGTTATATTTAATATATAATATTAATATATAATATATAATATATTAATATATTATATTATATAATATATATTTAGATTTTATATATATATATATATATATATATATATTAAAAAATTCATTGATTTCCCGAACATTCTACACACAATACCCTATAATGACAATGTGAAAAAAGAGTTTTTGAAATTGTTGCAACCTGAAAAATCACATATACAGAAGAATTCACAGTCTTTGCCATGAAGCTCTATATTGAGCTCAGGTAAATTCTGCTTCCACTGATCATTCTTGAGATGTTTCAGCAGCTTCATTGGAGTTCACCTGTGGTAAAATCAGTTGATTGGACATGATTTGAAAAGGCATACACCTGTCTGACAGTGCATGTCAAAGCACAAACCAAGCATGAAGACAAAGGAATTGTCTGTAGATCACCGAGACAGGATTGTCTCGAGGCACAAGGTCGGGGAAGGTTACAGAAACATTTCTGCTTCTCTGAAAGCTCCAATGAGCACAGTGGCCTCCATCATCCGTAAGTGGAAGATGTTTGGAACCACCAGGACTCTTCCTAGAGCTGGCCGGCCATCTAAGCTGAGTGATCGGGGGAGAAGGGCCTCAGAAAGGGAGGATCAAAAAAACTCAATGAAAAACTCTCAGACCATAAGATACTAAATTCTCTGCTCTGATGAGACCCAAATTGAACTCTTTGAAGTGAATGCCAGGCGTTACATTTGGAGAAAACCAGGCACCTCTCATCACCAGTCTAATACCATCCCTACAGTGAAGCATGGTGGTGGCAGCATCATGCTGTGGGGATGTTTTTCAGCAGCAGGAACTGGAAGACTAGCCAGGATAGAGGAAAGATGAATGCAGCAATGTCCAGAACCATTCTGAATGAAAACCAGCTTCAGAGTGCTCTTGACCTCAGACTGGGGCGACGGTTCATCTTCCAGCAGGACAATGACCCAAAGCACACCGCTAAAATATCAATGGAGTGGCTTCACAACAACTTGGTAAATGTCCTTGAGTGGCCCAGCCAGAGCCCAGACCCAAATCCTATTGAACATCTCTGTAGAGATCTGAAAATGGCTGTACACCGTCGCTTCCCATCCAACCTGATAGATTTTGAGAGGTACTGCAAAGAGGAATGGGCAAAATTCACAGGTTTCACAAGACAGGTTTGCCAAAGAATTGAGGCTGTAGTTGCTGCCAAAGGTGCATCAACAAAGTATTAAGCAAAGGCTGTGAATACTGATGTACGTGTGTGTGTGTGTGTGTGTGTGTGTGTGTGTGTGTGTGTGTGTGTGTGTGTGTGTGTGTGTGTGTGTTTTCAGGGGTTTTTTCCACATTGTCATTATGGGGGATTGTGTGTAGAATGTTGAGGAAATAAATGAATTTAATCCATTTTGGAATAAGGCTATAACATAACAAAATGTGGAAAAAGTGAAGCGCTATGAATACTTTCCGGATGCTCTGTGTATATAAACATTTGTAAAATGTATTATTAATTTATTATTATTAATGTATTGTTTAACACTGACAGTTTTTAGAATAACAACACTGGTATATAATGATTTTGAACACTTTACTTTTTTCTTCTGCTCAAATGATTGACCTGTGTTACATTAAAATATGGAATGTATAGTAAATACTGAAATGTAAATGCATTTTAGGGTGTTAGGTTGCAATTATTATTCACAGATTATTCACAAATTTCTCAGCTTTTCTCTTAACAATAATTAGTTAAGGACCATTTAATGTGTCTGTATTTAATTATATATATCTTTTATGGAACAATGTAATTAAATCTCTTTTTTTTACTCCATTTTGCATCAGATATATGCTGTATATTCCACAACAGTGTCAGCTGTTATGCATAAATTATTGCTGCTGGCATCTGTAAGGCCTTGTTAAAAGTTGCATCTTGTCTCTAAGGCTCTGAACAGTCGCTCAGCAGTAATTGAGTCGCCGCTGTCATTGAGCAGTGCAGTTTCTGAACGTCGGCAGCAGGTTTTGTCGTTGTGCTCATGATTGTTTTGTGACCTCGACAGCATGCCAGCAGCTGACCCACAGGATTGAGCAGTTGCTGGGCAACAGGAGCACTGAGTATTACACCAAGAGCATCGTCTGCATCCAGGCCTTCAGGGAACAGTCCGTATTGGTGAGCTCTCAATTAAACTTGCACATCCAATCAAGTACCTCTTCAGGATCAGCCAGAGGTTATGGGATTCAGTCCTGAAGAGTTGAGCACAAAGAGAGTTTCTTTCAAAGCCTAGTGAGCTGCCTACTTAGGGCGCATTTATCTCTTTCCCCACCATTGATAGTATCTTGTCAGTGGGCTCTATGCACAGAGACTTTTAATTTTAGTCAGTCCAAGGTCTTCCAGTGAACTGTCACTCCATTACAAAATCGCCATGTTAAGGATCTTATTTCATTAAAAAAAACCAATGATTCTCACTGCCTGACTGAGAGACGATATAAAGTGGGTCTCAGACCAAACAAGAAGCACTGATTTAAACAAAATTTTTCCATGCTATGTCTTTAAAATTTGGAAATTTATTTTACCACAGTATTTTTAATGGAGATTCTTCGCTAGCCTGCTGATCCTGATGGCGCTTGCATTTAAACGGTCTTTCATTTTACGCTTGAACAACTAAATGAATGCTAGAGTCTATTTAACTAATTGTATTTTAATTAATTAAAGGAACCTTGTGAAATTGAAAATTGTCACATAAACCTTTTACTGGAAGTTTATTATTGGCAAAAAAAAACAAGCTGTGCATATGCATGTTCCTCCCACTTTCGCCACTGCCTTGCTTGATTTGGGATTTGTGGAGCTGCGCATCAATGGATTTGCTCTTCAGTGTTTGGACTTCCAGATGTGAAATTTAAACCACACTGAACTGAACTAAACTGAGCTTCAATTCTGAAAACTGGACTGACATAGTTTCAGTTTACTAGATCTTCTATGTTAAGCTGCTTTGACACAATCTACATTGTAAAAGTGTTATAGAAATAAAGATGAATTTAATTGAATTGGATATACCCCATAAAGGGACCTCGCTTCCCTGCCATTGAAGAGTTTTTATGGCAATCCATGTTTTAGATATATTACAGTGAAGGCTGATTTATACTTCTGCGTCAAGCGCACATGTATGCTTTGGCGCAGCCTTCTCACGGTCGCATAGCCCTCGCCGTGGCTGACACAGATGCTGACTCGCACCTCTCAAAAAATGTAACTACACGTCGCAATGACGCGTAACACAAGCTCTGAGATTGGTCTGCTTGGTAGCACTGACGAGTGTGAGCAGGATCGAGAACCGTGCGAGTCTTTACAAGTGTGGAGTCCATGATGGAGCTCCAGGTGGAAACTTTTGTTTGTGTTTACCTTATGATTAAAGTTGTTACACGTCCGCCGGTCCCCGCCTCAAAATGAGCGAGTTTGAGCTACTTGTACATTTAAGGTAGCGTTCAGAAAAAGCAAAACACCACACAGAGGAACATAAACACTTACTGCCAGCTAGCGTTTCAGAAGTGTTCTTGCAGAGCAACCTCAAAAAGCGTGCTGAAGTATAAATGCACGGCTACGCGCAAGGCATGCGCCGTGGGTCACTCTGATCACTCAATGCTGAAGCATAAACCACCATTAAGGGAAGCCCTTAGGCAAAGGTGTTAAACAAACATGCACTGCAGAGTTTAGTCCCAACAGTGTGTTTATACACACTTGCATATAGGTTTCAAGCAAGACAGAAGGACTCGATTAGTTTGATGATGTGTGTTAATTAGGATTAAAGCTAAACTCTGCAGGGCTGCGGCCCTGCAGGTACTGAGTTTGACACCCCTACCCTAATGCATGTCCTAAGTGAGATACCAGACTCCTGGGAATGTTATAACTTTTCTTTGATTTACTCCCTATAATAAATATTAATATATATATATATATATATATATTAAGAATCACCACAGCAAAGTGATGTTGACCCATGCTAAGATGGATTGGAAGGTAGAAATCCAAATCCTTCACTATAGCCTGTTATTTTAAAATAATAGCCATGTTAAATACATTTTTTTCACTTACTTTTTGAGTGACTTTGGCCCAATCGCAATTCTAATTTTGTACCCCTACCCCTTCCCCTTGGCCCTTAAAAACGAGTGTGAAGGGGAAGGGCTTCAAAATTTACCCCTAAGAATTGGGACAGCACTACAGCACCTGCACACATTATCATACGTCATCGCGATCTCTTTCTTCATATGAGATCAGACGATGGTGACTGCTGTAGTTATTCCAGTTGTGTTATTTTTTGGTATTTATCTTCAGGAAATCACTAAAGGCATATATTATGTCATCATAACGATCTATTGTGGCAATAAGATCGTAATTATACTACACAGTGGCCATACAGTATTCATCTATGTAAACACACCAAAAACAACATTAACATTATAGCAGACACTGTAAAACGCTCATTCTCAAACACTAGACTTTTCTGACAGGGTATTCGAGTGTCATCAAGTGTCAGAATGTTGTGGGACTGCTGTACAGGAGTTATTATTAGGGATTATAGATCACCAAATTTAGTGTTTTTTCTTTTAGCGTTTTTTTAATAAAAGCATTATGGTAAAAGACGAATGTGCTTATGAATATATTAAAACATGTGTTTGTTTGTTGTAAAAATGTGTAATAATGACAAAAAAATACTCATTTGTGGCTCTCCTTATTTCCGGGTGCAGCAAAACTTCCATTGTAGCTGGTGTATTCTAGGAAAATTTCTTACCCCTTGGTTTCGAGTGTGGTCCTGAAAAATCTTTGTTTGAATGAGGTTATTTACCCCTTCCCCTTAGCCCTACGCCTTCAAGCTAAAGAGAATTGGGACACCCCTACCCCTTCTCGGGAACGCTCAAAACGAGGGGAAGGGGAAGGGCTAAGGGGTAAAATTGGGATTGGGCCTTTGACTTATGTTTTTTGTTGTTTATCTTTATGAATCCCTTAATCAATGGGCACATTTACCCCTGAAGCACTTTTTTAGTTTGATTTTGGATTTACATCATAACCTGTCTTTGTTGCAACTTGACATTACCAAGACAATATAACTTGTAATGATTATAAAGGTTTCATGACAGTCCTATAAACAAACCTTTAACTAAAGTGTTACTGATGATTATAAGTAGTGTGACCTTCATGATCATGTGGACTCTTGACCACTGTCTTTTAATTATATTCTCCATCAGAGCGGAAATGCAGAGCTGTTCAACAGCTACCTGCAGTCTCTAAAGAGGAGCATTGCTGATCGCAGCCTTCAGGACTTCTGGGACCTGCTTGCTCAAGGTAAACATCAGGATGTGTTCCCATTTAGAGCAATAAAAAGGAGAACAAGTGTGTATCTAGATCAGGAATTTGCTTTGGAACAATAACCACAAAAGTAAGGTCCTGGATAGCAAAACATCCAAATGATTCTGATCATGATCAGATGTTTTGAGCAGTAGTGCCTGGTGTTAATCATGTCTTCATCATTTTCATGTTGATTTTAGATGCTCTGACGCTGATAAGCAAAGATGAAGTGGAGGCAAGCACCATCTCTAAACAAGAAGCAAATCAGGTACTTACTGCCAAGAAAACCTTCCGGATGTGAGTGGCATCATTAGGGTTGTCACCATGCATCATTTCAGTAGTCAAAATAAATTATATAACATATAAACTATGTTGTAATAGTTATGATGTGTGAGGTTATTTAACTGTTCATGCTTCCTGAAGTGTTGGAACTGCACTGTAAAAAGTGGTTAGTTGCTTTACTTAAAATAAATAGAGTAAACCCGTTGTCTTAAAAGCAACAAGTTGACTTTACTTTAAACTTTCTAGTTCAAGTTGCTTTATTGGCAAGACATTCAATACAGTATTGCCAAAGCACTTCAAATATGTAACATATTAAAAATAATCAAATAATAATAGTAATAATAATAAATTTATAATACAGTAAATAGGAAATAAATTACAAAAAACAGATAATACATTTGATAAATATAACAATAATAATAATAATAATAATAAAAAGTCTAGATTAATTAAAATAAGATACACAAATTTGCATTAACCATTTCTTATGGTGTATAGGGTACTTTAAATAGTGAGTAAGTCCATTGGAACTTAGAACGGTTAAGTTGACTTAAAATCATTAAGTACATACATTTTGTGCATAATTTAAAAAATGTATTATTGTAAACTTAAGGCAATGGATTTATACTCATTTACTCATACCCTCAAAATCAGCACTGGTGCCCCCCAGGGGTCTGTCCTCTCTCCACTGCTCTTCTCCCTGTACACGAATGACTGCACTTCAAAGGACTCCTCTGTCAAGCTCCTGAAGTTTGCAGACACTTATCGGCCTCATTCAGGACAGTGACGAGTCTGCTTACAGACAGGAGGTTAAGGAGCTGGCTGGCTGGTGCAGTCACAACAACCTGGATCTCAACACTCTCAAAACAGTGGAGATGATGGTGGACTTCAGGAGAAACCCCCCTGCTCTTCCCCCACTGAGCATCATGGACAGCATTGTGGCAGCAGTGGAGTCATTCAGGTTCCTGGGCACCACCATCTCTCAGGACCTGAAGTGGGACACTCACATTGACTCCATTGTCAAAAAATCTCAACAGAGGCTGTACTTTCTTCGTCAGCTGAGGAAGTTCAACCTCCCAAAGGAGCTGCTGAAACAGTTCTACACCTCCATCATTGAATCAGTCATCTGCACTTCAATAGATGGTCTACCAAATCCGACCTCTGAAGACTACGTTGAATAGTTCAGACTGCTGAGCAAATAATTGATACAACCCTCCCTACTCCCCAAAAACTGTACTTATCCAGAGCGAGAAGAAGGGCTGCCAAAATCAGTCTGGACTCCTCACACCCAGCACACTGCCTCTTTGAACTGTTACTTTCTGGTCGACGCTACAGAGCACTGCGCACCAGAACAGCGCGACACAGAAACAGTTTCTTCCCTCAGGCAATCCATCTTATGAACACTTGATGATAATAATTGTGGAACCAACATCACTACCTGCTATACACTTTATACACACATACACTTATTTAACAACACACTTTACATGCCAATTTGCACATAACAGCTGCACATATAACGTTGTATATAGTAATACACCTGTACATACACTTGTCATTTTGTATATTTAAATTCACTACTTAGTTCTATTTTTAAAATATCTATTTATTATCTGTTTTTTTGTCCTGTCTCTGTAATTCTGTTGCACTGTAGAAGCTCTGTCACAAAAACAATATCCTCGTATGTGTGAACATACCTGGCAATAAAACTCTTTCTAATTCTGATTCATTTATTAAAGTCAACTAATCAATTTAAAAGCAGTGGGTTTACAAAAAAGATTTGAGTAAAATCAACTAATAGCTTTTTACAGTGTTTGAAAAGTCTCATAACTGGAACTCTGAAGACTGGCGTGTTTTATATTTTAGACATAATGCCAAATTACCTGTTTTAGTTGTAGCATTTGTTGTTAACTCTGTGTTTGCTGGTTTAGTTCCTGTCGTTTGAGCAGAAGCAGGAAGTTGAGGCAGCTCCAGCGCAGGATGACACCGGAGATGTGGATGATCTGGTGAGTGTTTCATTACTATTTTATTATTATTTTTAAGAAAAAACATCTAATGAAAAATTTGCAATGACAAAACAGTGGTATAGGTGTCTCATAATATGTCATCATAATACAGCAACGACCAATAATACATCTTTTGTACATTCATCTATAAGCTAGTAGTTTAAGTTTTTTGTGAAGGGTGAATTTAACAAAATAATAAAATAAAAAAAATGCAGTCTTTCAATATACTTTCTCCAAAAACTCCCGCAGAGGATTTTTAGTTATGCCAGAAGTCATTAGATCGCTGATGCAATTCATCAATATTTTATCATTTATAGGGTGAGATTATTTTATGAAATTATATAAAACGTCATGTTCATTAAATGGAGATATCCAGGTTGGAGGTATCTCCATGGAGATATCCAATCTCAATGGATTAGTATTGCTTCTGTTAATGAAAACTATGACTAAATATTGTCATCAACGAATATTTATCACGTGACCAAAATGAGAAGAGATGCAATGTTAATGCTGGTCATGTAATGATGACTGCTAATGATGCAGTCTAGTGTAGAACGCTGGAGAACTACACACCTGCCACTATATGAACTACAACTACCAGAAATCTCTGCACTCACACACCAGTTCCTAATTAAGTCTTGTTTATCTGTAAAAAGTCGGGTTGAAACAGAGTTAAGGAGCCACGTGCAGCCTTAATAAACAGAATAGTCAGGCAGGCAATGGTCAAAACAGGAGCAAACTGGAGCATACTGGTAATCCAAAAGCGTAGTCAGAAAAGCAGGCGAATGGTCGGGACAAAAACAAAGCAAAGGTCTTAAAACGTGGTAGGCAGAACAAGGAAACGATTTAAAATGCTCTTTTACAGATACACAAGACTCAGCAAAAAATGTGTGTGAAAAAGAGGTTTCTTTTTAGTCCTAGTAATCAGTTCATAATGAGCTTCCAGCTGTGTGTGTGTGTGTGTGTGTGTGTGTGTGTGTGTGTGTGTGTGTGTGTGTGTGTGTGTGTGTTGTGTGTGTGTGTGTGTGTGTGTGTGTGTGTGTGTGTGTGTGTGTTTAATCAGGGGGAATCAGGAACTGGTTATGTGAGTGCAAAGACTTGTGGTAGTTAGGGTTAGGACTAGGGTTAAGGTTAGGATTACCAGGACTATAAAGACACCTCATTCACACACACTCTTTGTTGAGTCTTGTTTATCTGTAAAGAGTCCGGTTGCAACAGAGGTGAGGATTTATGGCAGGCAATGGCCAAAACAGGAGCAAACTGGAACATACAGGTAATCCAAAAGCGTAGTCAGAAAAGCAGGTGAATGGTTGGGAAAGGCTTTGTTTAAAACAATAAACAAAGCAAAGATAAAAAACATGGTAGACAGAACAAGGAAACACTTTGAAATTCTCTCTTACAAATAAAAAGGACTCAGCAAACAGTGTGTGAATGTGTCTTTATAATCCTAGTAATCAGTCCATAATGAGCTTCCAGCTGTGTGTGTGTGTGTGTGTGTGTGTAATCAGGGGAAATCAGGAACTGGTGTGTGAGTGCAAAGACTTTTGGGAGTTGTAGTTCTCCAGCGATCTCCAAAGGCTAAAAATTAAAATAGAAAATGTTTAAAAAAAAATAAATGTGTAATCATACTTATACTTTAAACAGTGGTTGTCAACTAGTGTATGAAGTGAATTATTAATATTTTTATTATTATTATAATTAAAACAATAATAATTTTTGTATACATTTTAATTACTTTGTTTAAATAGTTTTATCCGACTGTTAGACTTCAATCCTTATTAAACTGAACTGAATGACAAAAGTGAGCAAAGGGAAGCACAGTTTGCTAAATTTATCAAAATAAAAGTTCTTCTCGAAAATATTGGCCAATCGTAAAGAAATAAATCAGTTGATGCTGATTTTTGATGAAATATCGGCCGATATATCGGTCGACCACTAATCTTGTGGTCAATCACTGATCTGCTGGCTAAGTAAAGGAATAGTAGTAATAATAATACAAATCTAACAATTTGTTTACTATTGTATTTTTGAGTTTAAAGCAAGGTGGCTGATATTTAGCTGATATATTTATTTATTTTTATTAATAATTAAATTTGAATTAAATGTAATTAATTTGAAAATCATTTGAAAATGGGTTTTAGAATAAATGTGTAAAGTAGTCATACTTTAAACAGTGCTTATCAACTGGTGTATAAAATGAATAATTATTACTCTAATTAAAACAACCATTATACTTTGTATACATTTTAATTACTTTGTTTTACTTCAATCCTTATTAGACTGAACTGAATGACAAAAGCGAGCGAAGGGAATAATAAAAGCAGTTTGCTAAATCCATCAAAATCAATCCAGCTAAATCCATCCCCTTCGAAAATATTGGCAAAGCTGAAAAATTTATCGGTCTATGCCGATATATTAAAAATGGCAAAATAAAACTCTGCTATGTCGTCAAAATCATGGTCCCCCTCAAAAATATCGGCCAAATTGAAATATTTATTGGTCGTTGCCGATATAAAAAAATGCCAAAATAAGTGTGCCATGCCGTCAAAATAACAGTCCCCCCTTGAAAATATCGGCCAAACTAAAAAAATGTATTGGTTGATGCCAATATTTAAAAAATGGCAAAATAAATGTCTACTATCTCGTCAAAATAACAGTCCCCCTCAAAAAATATCGGCCAAACTAAAAAATGTATTGGTCGATGCTGATATTTCAAAAAATGCCAAAATAGAAGTCTGCCATGCAGGTAAAATAAAAAGTCCCCTCACAAAAATATCAGCCAAGCTGAAAGATTTGTTGGTTGTTGCCGATGTTTGAAAAATGGCAAAATAAAAGTATATCATGCCGTCAAAATAAAAGTCCCCCTTAAAAAATATCGGCCAAGCTGAAAAATTTATTGGTTGATGCTGATATTTAAAAAATGCCAAAATAGAAGTCTGCCATGCCATCAAAATAAAAGTCCCCCTCGAAAATATCTGCCAAACAGAATTTCTTTTTGTTTTTATATATTTTTATATATCAGCCGACCACTAATTTTAATGTGATCTGCTGCCTAAATAAAAGAATAGTGATAATAATAATACAAATCTAACATTAAGTTTAACTATTGTTGTTTGTTTGTTTTTTAGCTGGACATGATGTAAACAGATGTCTCCAACACCAGTGTTCATCCACTCCTGTGCATTTCTCTGTTAAGTGCCATTCCTTGTGTTTTTTGTTTTTTTTGTTATTGATGAAACAAACTCCTGGAAAGGTGCTGTAATTTCTTTGTTCTGTGCTAAATGCTTTAGTGCATCATCAAGAAAACATGTTTGGCATTTGCGTTGCTGAAGTTCGATTTAGGTCTCACGTATTGCGCAGCCTCTATTTGTTGGATTTTCTAAAGATAAGTAAATAATAATGTTAATGTCTGTGTGTTTTAAACAACCATTGAAACTTGAATGCTTTAAATAAAAGATCACTTGTCTTTATAAACCTGACATGTTTCCGTGTGTTTCAGCGATCTGTGAATTGGGAAGAAATCATTTTAAGCTAATTTCTGTTAGCTCAAATTTATTTTCTTAAAATAGTGAATTTATTTCCTCCAGTTGAATGTGTATAGGGTTTCTTGCAATTAGTGATTTTTTTTCTTATGCTGTGTCCACACCAGATTCAGTATTTATTTGTGAGTAAATAGACGGGTGAACATTTTGAGTTCTCTCGCTTTATTTGCGTGTCAAATTCACTTCATAATAGACTTGGATTCACGTCATGGGCAGGGCTTCTGTCTGCCCAGTGACTCTAGTTTCATTGCTAAATGGCTAACGTTAATTTTATTGAGATAGTAGTTGTGCTTTGTGAAGGCTGAAAAACAGTGTATATTCATTCGGCATATGTCTGAGTCCACTAGATCCTTTCAGAGGTGCAGAAGCTCTGAGTTCATCAACTCCTCCAGAAACTTTCAGCTTTCAGCCGTGCTTCAGACTAAGCTCAGCCCAGTTTGATAAGCTGTTGTCCGTTGTCAACAGGAGGATTTCACTTCAGGACACCAAGAGCAAGCTCCTCATTGTTTAAGGTTGCGCAAATGTCCGCTAAAGTTCAGATTTTCAAGGGATTCACCCGTCAAACTCGCTAAATGTGCAAAACGTTCAATTTGCACCACCTTATTCGCTTGTATTGCGCTGCTATGCAGTTATTTTACTGACAAATGACGTGAACACAGTATTACAAGTCAAGAGCGCATTCATGTAATACGAACGAGCAAATCTCTTTGCTCATGTACCGATTTCCTATGTTTGTGCACAAAACTTCTTGTGCAAGCTTAATCATAAGCTGCTTACGCGCAAATTTTCTCACACGCTCTCAAATACGCGCTGCTTGTGCGCAAATTTTCTTGCGCACTCAATGCAGACTCACAATTTGTCCCTTTTGTTCCCTCTTCCTTTCATGCTTTTGCTTTCCAAAGATCCTCCTTTTAAATGAGTTATCCCAAGTGAATGTTGATATGACTTATTTATTTTATGAGTTTTCAGTATAGTCAATATTACAGTATGCTGAAGCATTCATTAACAAGGAGTTGTAAATACTATATTAATAAATATAGTGGGCTATACTTAATACATTAAAACCACTTTTAGAGTTAAATCTTAACCTTTTAGTATTTTGGTTATTGATAATAAATAGTGTACCAATATATAAATCATAACATTCTTAGGACAGCTAATTTAAAAGGAGGATCCCTGGAGAGCAAAAGCAGGAAAGGAAGAGGGAACACAAGGCACAAATTGAGAGTCCAGATAATTTGCACTTGAGCAGCGTTTATTTGAGAGCGAGCAAAAATATTTGCCCATGAGCAGTGCACATTTGAGAGCGCGTGAGAAAACTTGCACGTGAGCAGCGTATATTTAAGTGCGCAAGAAGTTTAGTGCAGGAACAGAGGAAATCGGCGAGTGAGCAAAAAGATTTTCTTGCTCGTATTACATGAATGCGCTCTCATCTTGTAATACTGTGCTCATGACATTTGTCAGTGAAATAACGCCATATGCTGCAGGATGTTTATTCCATAGACTGTAAAAGATATGGACCTAGTGTCCGTGACGTCACTCATAGGTTTATTAAGAACCCAAAAGAAGCTACCAGTAGGCATGGCCAACCGTCGCCATTTTGTTAACGTGTCTTAGCACCAACCGGGGCATACCATACAAGGGCAAAGAGGCGGAGCGTGAGCGGAGCTACAGACGCATGAGAAACGCTTAATACTTCATTACCTGCGACTCGTTTGTGTTCTGACCACATGTGCTTGGTTGTATACTATATCAGTAAAGTGTTTAGACTTTTAAAAACACTGTTTCATAAGCAATGTCATAAGCACAATGCACAATATTACACATTGAGCCACTATAAGCATCGTTCTTATGACGTTTTTCAACAGGAGGAAAGTGCAAATTACTTCCAAACACTTCATATATAGTCTGTGTTAGTAAATGCAGGGCTATTGATGAAATCCAGGCAGAATTGTATGACAACGCTTCAGACGACTGTTCTAGAGCCTACAGCTAATCAATCTGTCAGATTCTGGAGTGCATTACAGGTCTAAATAACATTATAAATAATAAATGATCTTAAGTAAAACAAATACATTTTATAGAGATAGTATAAGTAAATAATTTCACTCACCTGCGAAATGGAGGCCATGTGAATGGTTTGTGAGCACAATTAAGTGCACACAGCATGCCATATCATCTGATAATTGTAAGAAATAATCCCAAAAGGCAACTGGACTGTGTAAAGCCACATAAAACAACACAAAAATATGATGAATATGCCGAGATCAGCGGCTAATCAGCTGAGGTGACGTAATGGTGACCAGCGAGAGCTAGCTGTCACTCAAGTGGCCACGCCCTTAATTATGCAAAAATAATACAACCTAATATAAAGGAAATGGATGAGTTATAAAAAAATTCACCCCCTCACAGTTGTCATGAAGGGTAATATTAGCTATATGAACCAAAATCATTCTTTGTACCAGGCTGTAAACACGTTTATTTCTGCTGTAAAGTTGGCCATTTTAACAGTGGGCTCAATAGAAATTTGCTCCATTATGGAGCCAGGACTAGTGGAATTTAGATGAATTGCAGTTTCAGTTACTTCCGTATGGGCTTCCCGAGAGAGAGCGGGAGGTTGCCGATTGTTTTATTCGCGTCTTTGCATTGACTTAACATGTAAATCACTTGTGCTTAAATGCACCATTAGAATTGTGATGTTCTTTCATTTCTCACATTTTAAACTTAATTTCTCATTATTTTGGGATCTTAATCATGCAGTTCTGAGTTAATATAATTAAATTCTAAATTTGCATCTAACAGTTATGAATTTAGTTGAATTGTGACTATAGGGCTGCACAGTATATCATTTGAACATCAATATCGCAATGTGTGTGTCTGCAATAGTCACATGGCAATATATGCAATGCTGAGGGATTATAGATGACCAGAAACCACAGTTCAAAACACACGAGATTTGTTTGGACACTGCAGAATTAAACCATAATAGAGTGAAAGTTTATCATCTGCATGTGTTTTAAATGCCTGTGCGAGCATTTGAAGAGAGTTTAAAGCATTTTAGTAGCGCATAAAGAAGTTTAATAAAGATTAGTTTGAATAAATTATACATATGGTAAAGACTATACAGTGCTATTTTACATTTGATTATTCAATTTCTGTACCTGAATACTCTTGCTCTCTCCATAAAGCACGGTTTATTTCACTTTAATATTTGCTCAGTTGTGTTTATTTATGACTGTAGTTTATAATAAATTACATAAAAATATACTTTTATTTTTACTCCTTTACAAAATCATCCCAAGTAATGACTTTGCAAATAAAGCTATTTAAGTCATCTGGTGAACTTATATTGCAGGAAAAAAAAATCACCATGTATAATTTTTCCAATATTGTGCAGCCCTAATTGTGACTTTTTATTTCCCTAAATTAGTACTTTTTTCTTGCTTTTGCTGCATAATTGAGTCTTTACTAAAATGTATTATTGTGCAAACCTCTTAATAATAAAATAAAATAATAAATTAATAGTAAAACAATATAAAAGCAATGAATAAAACTGTTCGCACAAACTTCTTCAAATCAAAATTCATATAGTCTACATTCATTCATTCATTTTCTTTTCCGCTTGGCTCCTTTATTAATCTGCGGTCGCCACAGCAGAATGAATCGGCAAGTTATCCAGTATATGTTTTACGCAGGGGATGCCCTTTCATCCGCAACCCATCACTGGGAAAACACCCATACACTCATTCACACACTACGGAAATTTAGCTTACCCAATTCTAGTGGTGGAAAGAGTACTGAAAAATCATACTCAAGTAAAAGTACCATTACTTGCCTAAAAATGTAGTTCAAGTAGAGTAAAAGTATCTGCTGTAAATATTACTCAAAGTATGAGTAAAAAGTAGCCCTTTTAAAAGTGCTCAAGAGTAGTGAGTAGTGAGTATTAAGCTGTTAAAAGCTGATGTGTTAACATGTAATTTGTGCATGTGTGTAAACGTAACATTCTGTAGTGCATTTAGTTATTGCCCAGCAGACACACAACATCATGAGACATTAATATTAGCTTAGATTTAGGTTGTAATGTCAGGTGACCGAAATTAATTGTCAAGCTAGCAGCTAAGGATGTTATTTTGATGTCCAATAATGACGTCAAATGATGTTGATATTTGGTTGATTTTAGGTTGTTAGAAAGTGACCAAAATCCAACGCTGAGCCAACATCTTAAACCAACGTCATATTGAACAAATACCAACGTCAAATACTGACATTTATTCAGGTCAGGTACGGCAACCAAAATCCAACGTCTGATAGATGTCATAGGGGTAACGTCCACACAATGTCAAGCTGTAACTTCATTAGACGTTGATATTTGGTTGGTTTTAGATTGAACATTGGACATTGACATTGGCCTGACGTTGAGTTCTGACGTCAACCCGATTTTCATTTCCAAACAAAATGCAACGTCCCCATGATGTTAGGGTTCAAGGTCAATCAGACGTCATGTGCCTGCTGGGTGTTTAAGGACATTTCAGTCATCATACAGTAAACATCAGTCATCTTCTCATCAGTCACATGCATCTAAATGGGTCAATGCATGTAAAGATTTTGAACATCTACATGGACACTTTAAATACTTCCAATAAAGTAAAGTGCACACGTCTTGAGGTACAGTAGTTCATTATAATGTGATTTACCTTGTACGGTATGTGTGATTTGATTGGACAGGAATCTCAAGACTAATTCCCATAGACAAAAAAATAAAGTAGTGACTGCAGTTCGAAGGTAAGTAGTGGAGTAAAAGTACAGATACTGCACAAAAAATGTACTCAAAGGAAAGTAAAAGTACACATTTATAAAACTACTCCTGAGAAAAACTACTTAATTACAGTCATTTGAGTATTTGTAATTAGTTACTTTACACCACTGCCAAATTCACCTATACTGCATGTCTTTGGACTTGTGGGGGAAACTGGAGCCCCTGGAGGAAACTCACGCCAACACGAGGAGAACATGCAAACTCCGCACAGAAACGCCAACTGACCCAGCCGAGGCTCAAACCAGCGACCTTCTTGCTGTGAGGTTACAGCGCTACCCACTCCCTATATAGTCTAAATGTCTAGTTTAAATGTAAAACTTTGGCAGTTGATAAACAAATATAACATGTTTAATGTTTGTATGTATATAGAAAAGATGTTATTGTGTATAATCATGTGCTTGAATGATATTTTTGTCTGTAATAGCGCATCTCCTGTTATTTGTCTACGGCCACAGGTAAGATTTTCCACCACAGAATGTGGGCTTATTAATTCTGAAAAAGATCATTTATTGATTCTTTTTCCTTTGGCTTAGTCCCTTTATTTATCAGGGGTTTGCCACAGCGGAATGAACCGCCAGTTTATCCAGCATATGTTTTAGACAGCGGATGCCCTTCCAGCTGCAACCCAGTACTAGGAAACACTTATATACACTTATTCTCTCGCATGCACTACGGCCAATTTAGTTTCTTCAGTTCACCTATAGCGCATGTGTTTGGACTGTGGGGGAAACCCGGAGGACTCCCACGCCAACCAAGGAGAACATGCAAACCCCACACAGTAATGCCAACTGACCCAGCCGGGACTCAAACCAGTGACCTTCTTTGCTGTGAGAAGACAATGCTAACCACCATGTCGCCCAAAGTCTTTTTGTGTGTGAAATCTTCAGATTGTCTGGTGCAGATGTGCTGCTCATTATCTCTGTATGTGGATCAGTGATCTGACTGTGATCGTGTCTGAGCTCTAGATTAATACCTCACTCATTTCTGATGTTTCCAGATTGAAAAGAGGCAGAAATCTGTAATGACTGTCACTGAGACTTCAAACAGGAGCTTTATTCCCTCCGCAGCTCCAGTAGAGGAAGATGAAAGCAGGTAAAACCACTTACTTCAACATTACTGTATAGGAGGACTCACACACAGATGGACTGTGAGCTTCGTCTTTGTTAGCCTGGAAGATTATAGATCTTTTACATTGCCGGTTTGACATCGAGTTCCTCAGAGTTCAGTATTGGGTCCAAATCTGCTTTATCAAATATACAAAATCATGGTAACACTTTAAACTTTAGTTTAGGTTACAATTCATGCTATTAACAACTGGATTATGATCTGCCTTTTATTAAGATATTAACTGTCCATCAGTAGTCATAAAGTATGGTCTTATTTTTCATCCCTAATCCTACCCAAAACCTAAACCCAACTATTACCTTACTAATGTAAAATTCTAAGATAAGCCAAAAACCAGGGAGAACTTTCTGGTATCTTCAAAGCAGAATCCTTTAATAAAAAAACTCGGCGTAGCTGTGGCGTCATCGCAATATCTCTGTCCTAGTACAGCAGACACTAAGTTTTTATACATTTTACAGAGAGGTGGGGACAAAACTAAACAAAGCATGCAAATGAATTGTTTTCAGCAGGGTAAATTACCTTTCCAGCCCCAAACTCATGAGCATATAAGTACCTATTCACGATATCTTTTAGCATGAAAATACACTCAAAAAATATATTTATTAACTTGTTCAAACTACTTAATTAAAATGAGCTGAAACAACACAATTCTTGAGATTCCATTGGGACAACTTAACTTTTCTATGTTCAATCCACATAAATTTGTTCAAAGTTCACTTAATCAATTTGTGTTGGGACAACATGAATGAATTGTGTGGAACCCTGCATGTTGTACAGTGTAAAGTGTGCAAATGCTGTACTGGAATCAGACCCCATCCAGCCAGTTGAACAGCTTGAAAGTATTACCCAGGCTGTTTCTCAATTCCAAGAATGCAGAGAACAGACTTGCGTTCTTGTGAATACCGGTCTTGCCAGGTGTCCTCGGAAGAACGAACTCGGGAGACCGCGAGAACTGAGAACGCGTCCTGTGAGAAATGAGATGCTGAGTTCTTCCTGATGGTCACGTGACCTTCACGCATTTTAAATGAAAAATTATTTCCACATTACAGCATTCATACAACGATTTATTGTTTTTCCCCTTTTCAAAATATATTCTATGCATAAAAACATAAATATTTGTTGCACAATATAAATAAAACAGATTTTAATACGAATTTCAGCAAACAAACACTCTTAATGCATTTATTCCTTTATTAAGATGTCCATGGTAATGTTTATATTCACCGTTTCATTTAGGGAAACTCCTGAGGTAAATAACTTATATCTCTGAACTTTAATAATAAATCTAAATAAAATGCTGCGCTTCCCACTTCCAGTCGCAATGACTTTGGGGACTTCTAGAGTGAGATCGGTGCTCAAGTCTGCATCGGTGCGTCCTCTATCAAGAACACATTTAAGAAGTTTCACGCGTCCTCTGTTCTTGCAGTCTTGCGTATTGGAACTGAACTTGGCAGCTGATGATGACGTTACACAAAAACACGAGGACACAAGACCGCTGAAGAACGCATATTGAGAAACAGCCAAATAAGAGTCGTTGAGATGATGCCTTTAGCATTTGCATCACTTTGGCACAGTCAGTGCTCAGGAAACCAAGAGATTTTAAAGGGCACCTAGGTTACCCATTTTTTCCAGATTTAATATAAGTCTTTTGTGTCCCCAGAATGTGTCTGTAAAGTTTCAGCTCAAAACACCCATCAGATTATTTATTATAGCTTTCACTAGTTTGTTTTATAGCTCTAAACAGCTGTTTTTGTGAACTGTGTCTTTAAGGCTAGTCCTCCCCGCCCACTGTTTTTACATGCCTGTCAGTGTGCCTAAAGCCTGGTTTATACTTCTGCGTCAAGTGATCGCTGTAACCCACGGCGTATGCCTCGCGCGTAGCTGTGCATTTATACTTCTGCGCGCTGTTTCTGTTTTTTCTGCAATACACTTCCGAAACGCTAGCTGGCAGTAGGTGTTTATGTTACTTTGTGTCGAGTTTCTTCGATGGTGTTTTGTTTTTTCTGAACACTTCCTTAATGTACAAGTGGTTCAAATTCACTCATTTTGAGGCGGGAACCAGCGGACGTGCAACAACTTTAATCATAAGGTGAACACAAAACAACAGTCTCCATCCGGAGCTCCTTTATGGGACTCCACACTTGTAAACACTCGCTGCATCGGGCGCGCAGCTCTCACCTCCGCCCACACTCGTCAGCGCTACCAAGCCGACCAATCACAGAGCTTGCGCTACACTTACGCGTTACATTTTTTGAGAGGTGCGCGTCAACGTCACCGACAGTTACATCAAGGAGCTATGCGTCCACACAAAGGCTGCGCCGTAGCATACACGTGCACTTGACGCAGAAGTATAAATCTGCCTTTAATCTCCGCCCTCGACTGCCTCAGACAACAGACAGACACGAAGGAAGCAGATCTCACGTAAGGTTTGTGAGAAATACTGTATTTGCACTCTTTTTGCACGCAAATGTGACAGGATACAGGTTAATCTCCACTGCTGTATGGATATCTGTTACGTTAATGTACAAAATAAACCTGATTTAACGTCCACAAGCCGGGATTGAAGCGTCTTCTTTTATAATTGTACTGACACGCGGCTGACGCAGTAGGTAGTGCTGTCGCCTCACAGCAAGAAGGTTGCTGGTTCGAGCCTCAGCTGGGTTAGTTGGCATTTCTGTGTGGAGTTTGCATGTTCTCCCCGCGTTCGCGTGGGTTTCCTCCGGTTTCCACCACAGTCCAAAGACAGGTACAGGTGAATTGGGTAGGCTAAATTGTCCGTGTTGTATGAGTGTGAATGAGTGTGTGTGTGGATGTTTCCAAGAGATGGGTTCAGCTTGAAGGGCACCCGCTGCATAAAATCGTGCTGAATAAGTTGGCAGTTCATTCCGCTGTGGCAACCCCAGATTAATAAAAGGGACTAAGCTGAAAAGAAAATGAATGAATGAATGACACGTGGCTGTGTTGATGAAGTAAATCTAAAGTAAATCGCTGTAACTCATTACGAACATGTAGGGCTGTGCAAAAATATCGATACATCTAACTATTGCGATAATTTCTTTCATGATAGGATTCATAACCGTGTTCGTGTTTTACCATCATGCTTTAAAAAAAAAAACGCTAAAATAAAAACCCCTAAATTTGGTGATCTATAATCCCTAATAATAACTCCTGTACAGCAGTGCCACAACATTCTGACACTCGATGACCCTCGACCACCCTGTCAGAAAAGTCTAGTGTCTGAGAATGAGCTTTTTACAGTGTCTGCTATAATGTTAGTGTTGTTTTGGTGTGTTTACATAGATGCATATGGCCACGGTGTACTGTAAATGCACAGTACAGTTATGATCTTATTGCCACAATAAATCGTTGTTAAGATAATATATGCCTTCAGTGATTTACTGAAGATAAACACCAAAAAATAACACAACTGGAATAACTACAGCAGTCGCCATCGTCTGATCTCATATGAAGCAAGAGATCACGATAACGTATGATGATGTGTGCAGGTGCTGTAGTGCTGTCACAATTCTTAGGGGTAAATTTTGAAGCCCTTCGCCTTCACCCTAGGTTTTAAGGGCCATGGGGTAGGGGTACAAAAATAGAATTGGGATTGGGCCTTGTATTGTATTTTTATTTCTGTTATTTTCTTTGTAAGGTGTAGGTAGTTTTATTGTTGGTGTTTAGGTAGAGTGTGCTTTTTGTTTGTTATTTTTTTGGTGGGTCCTCTCCGAGGTAATAGGCTTCACATTTTGGGTGATTAAAAAAATTAATAAAATAGAAAAACAACAAATAACTGGACCCAACTCTAGGGTTCATAAAAGTGAATTTTATTTGTCAATTGTATTATTTATGTTACGTCCTTGACCCTAGACCGGGGTCGTAACACATTGCTGTACATATATGTATGTCTAACAAAAACAAAAAAACGTTTTTACTCTTATTCATTCATTCATTCATTCATTGTCCTTCAGCTTAGTCCCTTTATTTATCAGGGGTCACCACAGCGGAATGAACCACTAACTATTCCAGCAAATGTTTTTTACTGTGGATGCCCTTCCGGCTGCAACCCAGTACTGGGAAACACCCATACACGCTCGCATTCACACACACACACTCATACACTATGGCCAACTTTGTTTACCCAATTCGCCTATAGCACATGTGTTTGGACTGTGGGGGAAACCGGAGCACCCAGAAGAAACCCACACCAACACGGGGAGAACATGCAAACTACACACAGAAATGCTGACCCAGCTGGGACTCAAACAAGCGACCTTCTTGCTGTGAGGCGACAGTACTAACCACTGAGCCACTGCTACTCTTTTTCAATGCATGTTTTTTTTATTCACTTTACTATTTCCAGCATTCACAGAGGCTGAATAATGACACTATTGTCATCTGCAAATTAAATTAGTTTAATAATTTATGAAACAAATTAAGCTGAAATTGTTTCATAATTTATGAGTTTACACAGCAATAACACTGTTATATTCTCTTTGTTAGCCTGAGGTTGCTTTGTAAAGGAAGCTTTATATAAATCAATGTGACTTAATTACCTTTTCAATGCATCATGAGATGTTTAATACAATCCTTTCTAAAAAAAAACATTAATCACACATTCCTACATCTTTTGTCTTTCTTCTAGCTTGCAAAAGCTTTTATGCATTAAATCATATTTGTAATGTTTTATCTTAGCTTTTCTTCATTAATTAAAAAATGGTTTTCTATCCTCAGAGAAAATGAGAATAAACTCACTCTATAGGAAAGCTGAAGACTGCGGATCTGTTCAGCTTAGGCCTGTCACAGTAATCAATATATGGATTATCGCACAACACATAAACGTGACCTCAATCATATTTGGTGATGCAATATACTTTCTCCGGCCACTATATTAGGTACAGCTGTCCAATTGCTTGTTAACGCAAATTTATCTAATCAGCCAATCACATGGCAGCAACTCAATGCATTAAGGCATGCAGACATGGTCAAGACGATCTGCTGGAGTCCAAACCGAGCATCAGAATGGGAAAGAAAGGGGATTTAAGTGACTTTGAACGTGGCATAGTGATTGGGGCCAGACGGGCTGGTCTAAGTATTTCAGAAATAGCATTACGCCTGTTTCACACTGCAAGCGTGTATGGAGAGCAGAAGCAGCACGCAGGCGTTTCCTTTCACACTGACTGCGTCTGCAGCATGCAGCTCTTTGGCAGCTGCTGCACAGATCAATCTATCTCTGTCTATTCTATCTAGTTACCCAACTCTCTATATACAAATACACTTTTAAAAAACTTTTCATCTGCACCAAGGCCAACTTCCTTCTATGCTGTTTCCTTAACCTGCAAGTCTTTATTTTACAAATTATATAGTTCATACAGCACTGTATGCTTCTCATGCTCTATGAGGAGTGTCATTCATGTCTGGTGCACTCAGAAGACAATCGCCTGTGACATCATGTCATTTTGTTTGTGATTGTCAGGATGTTGTAGGCCTAGTTATAATAATATTTATACAATATAGTTATAATGATATTTATACATGATCAAACTAGTGTTACTTTCTCCGCTTTAGCGATGTCCAGCGGCAGAGTAAAGGCTTGTTAATTTATGCTCGTGCAAAGAATAAGACGGACAAAAGTAATCAAAGCATGCCCTTCGTTTACTTATTTTCGTGTTGTCAGGTTCACAGTGCAAACAGCTCCCGGGTGGAATAACTTGAGTGAACATAAAACAATGCAGAATAAAACTTTCTTCCTCTGCTTCAACTGAACAGCACACAGCGAGCTCACATCATCCAGTTTAGTATCGAACTACACTACCCACAATACACTTTGCTATGGACTACAACTCCCATACATAGCAGTTTTTAATCGTTTAAGTTCATTTGATTGACTTTATATAAATCAGTGGATATTATCGATGCATTTAGTGGTTAAAATTTACACTTTTTACTGTCATTCAATGTGTTTTGGTCATTATCAATGCACTGTCACTGTCAGCGAGGCAAAAAATAGACCCAGCACCGAAACTATCGTGGCACTGCTGCTTCAGCGACACTCACGCCTCAAGCTGACGCTCTGCTTCTGCCTGCAGTATAAAAGCTCTAATCTGTTAACATGGACGCCGGAAAAAACATGCTCTGCTCATGTGCCGCTTGCAGTGTGAAACAGGCTTTACACTCAAATGGCCTCCACAGTCCCCTGAACTCAATCCAATAGAGCATCTTAGGGTGGAATGGGAGATTTACATTATGGATGTGCAGCCGACAAATCTGCAGCAACTGCGTGATGCTATCATGTCAATATGGAGCAAAATCTCTGAGGAATATTTCCAGTATCTTGTTGAATCTATGCCATGAAAAGATTAAGGCAGTTCTGAAGGCAAACGAGGGTCCAACCCGGTACTAGTAAGGTGTACCTAATAAAGAGTGTATATTGCCCATACATATGTACCAATTCCAGCAATATTTTGCTGATTGTGCAACATCTCTATCTTGATTGGAGGTGTCAGTTACAGCAGTGGTTCTCAAAGTGGGGGTCGGGACCCCCTAAGGGGTCGCCTGGTGATTTTCAAAAATCTATTTATTTTTATTAAACCATAAGGATTACCATATTTTATCCATAACCTATTAAAGAGAAAAAATAGTTGTTTATAGTTACTATACAGTATATAATTACTATAGTAGCTTAAAGTTACTAGTTCTATTGAATTGCGACCCCTGGGGTAATCACATTATATTAAAGACACAACAATAGCGTCAGAAGCAGCAGATTGATTTTATAACACCAGGTTAAACTTTGTGGCACATTTACAGCACTGACATACATCAAAAAATTTTAAACGAAGAATAGACTTGGGTCTATTAGTGTGTGTGCACCATTGCATGCAAGATTTCTGTATTTATAACAACCTCAGAGGATATTGGGGGTCGTGAGTCACTGGCATTGTTATTTTGGGGGTCGCTGGCTGAAAAGTTTGGGAACACCTGAGTTACAGTATGATTAAAAACACTGTAGTATTTACTTTAAATGACTGTAGTATATTCTCATGTGTGTGTCTGACAGACGTGGCAGCAGATATCACAGCCTCTGCTACATTTTACCTTCCATTTTGTGTTAACATTTATTATCGTTTATTTTGAATATGTTTTCACATTCTGATTCCATAATGCCTCAATATTAAATAGTTAAAATGACTCTAATTAAAGGAAATATTCTTAATAATAAAATATGATGTGATATTTGGAAGAGTATACTTGCATTATGATGATATTATATTGTCATTCTGGCATTATATAATAAGTGGCATAAAATTGTCTTAAAATGACAATAATTTCATTTATTGCAGTATATTTTACTGCAATATATTATACAACAAAAGAGATATCATAACAGGCCTAGTTCTGCTGCAATTTTAAAGTTGATTTGTTTCCTCTGGCCTCAAATGGAGCAGTTTTTGTCTGATACCTGAGGTTTTTACCAGGAGACCAGATCAAAAGCTTCTTTTCTGCGCAATGATGCAATTTAAGCTCTGCGTTTACATTTTTACAGCTTCTCTTGCTTTTGAACTCTGTGTGACCCAGTGTTATTTTATAACAGAGAGTGCATTCGCAAATGAACAGTACACATCTAAACTAAATATCATCTTTGGTCCAAATTTTAAATTTGTTTTGGTAAACAAATTTAAATACACTACCTGACAAAAGTTTTGTCGTCAATCCCAGTTGTAAGAGTAACAAATAATAACTTGACTTCTAGTTGATCATTTGGAAAAGTGGCAGAAGGTGGATTTTTCCCATGAGTCATCTGTTGAGCTGCATCCCAATCATCACAAATACTGCAGAAAACCTACTGGAATCAGCATGGACCCAAGATTCTCACAGAAATCAGTCAAGTTTGGTGAAGAAAAAAATTATGGTTTGGGGTTACATTCAGTATGGCGGCATGCAAGAAATCTGCAGAGTGGATGGCAACATCAACAGCCTGAGGTATCAAGACATTTGTGCTGCCCATTACATTACAAACCACAGGAGAGGGCAAATTCTTCAGCAGGATAGCGCTCCTCAGACTTCAGCCTCCACATCAAAGATCCTGATAGCAAAGCTCAAGGTGCTCTAGGATTGTCCATCCCAGTCACCAGAAATGAACATTATTGAGCATGTCTGGTGTAAGATGGAGGAGGCATTGAAGATGAATCCAAAGACTCTTGATGAGCTCTGGGAGTCCTGCAAGAACACTTTCTTTGCCATTCCAGAAGACTTTATTAATAAGTGATTTGAGTCATTGCAGAGATGTATGGATGCAGTCCTCCAAGCTCATGATGGAGTCAGACACAATATTCAGTCTGTTTCCACTGCAGCATGACTTTATATTCTATACTGGACATTATTTCTGTTCAGTGACGAGACTTTTGTCTAAGCAAAGTCAGACCTTACTGTCCTAATGAAATCATTCAAAATCAAGGCATGATCATATTTTATTTTGGTCAAATAAGCGTAATCTAGAGGCCTTTGCATTTCATACAAGACACTTCTGATATCAAATAATCAACTAGAAGTCAAGTTATTATTTGGTGTTCCTAAAACTTAAACATACACTCTCAGAAATAAAGGTACACGAGCTGTCACTGGGGTAATACCTTTTTAAAAGGTACACATTTGTACCTAAAGGGTCCATATTGGTACCTTAAAAGTATACATTAGTACCTAAAAATTTTAATAGGTACAATTTTGTACTTTATAGGCACTAATATGTACCCTTAAGGTATTAATATGGACCTTTAAGACACAAATTTGTACCTTTTGAAAAGGTACCACCCCAGTGACAGCTCGTGTACCTTTATTTCTGAGAGTGTAGGCAACATTTGTCAGGTAATATATGCATATGGCCATTTTTTTCCTTTTTTTTCCCCAAACAGATTCAGGAATTTTTCACAGTATTTCCTATAATATTTTTTTCTTCTGAAGAAAGTCTTATTTGTTTTATTTCGGCTAGAATAAAAGCAGTTTTTAATTTTTAAAAACCATTTTAAGGCCAATATTATTAGCCCCCTTAAGCTATATATATATATATGATTGTCTACAGAACAAACCACTGTTATACAATGACTTGCCTAATTAACCTAGTTAAGCTTTTAAATGTCACTTTAAGCTGAATACTAGTATCTTGAAAAATATCTAGTCAAATATTATTTACTATCATCATGACGAAGATAAAAGAAATCAGTTATTAGAGATGTATTATTAAAACTATTATTTTTAGAAATGTGTTGAATCTTCTTTGCGTTAAATCGAAATTGGGGAAAAAATATTCAGACTTCAGCTGCACATCTGTTTAACCCTCCTGTTTCCCTAGAATTCTGTATACAGCGTTCGCCCTTTGGGTCAAAAATGAGCCGCCATCACTAAACCTCTAAAACAGGGGTGTCCAAACTCGGTCCTGGAGGGCCGGTGTCCTGCAGATTTTAGCTCCAGCTTGCCTCGTCACACCTGCAAGGATGTTTCTAGAAGCCTAGAGCTTGATTAGCTATAGCCCAGGTGTGCCTGATTGGGGTTGGAGCTAAACTTTGCAGGACACTGGCCCTCCAGGACCGAGTTTGGACGCCCCTGCACTAAAGTAAAGCAAATCAATTTCATGTCAGTACTCAAATCTATTTTGCATGAAGAAACAACCTCATCTTCATTACTAACTCTGTGAATGTCTAGTTTTTATTCTTAATAACTGAGCAGTATTTCATCAATGTTTAATCAGTGGGCAAACCTCATTCATTCATTCATTTTCTTTTCGGCTCAGTCCCTTTATTAATCTGAGGTCGCCACAGCGGAATGAACCGCCAACTTATCCAGCATGTTTTACGCAGCGGATACCCTTCCAGCTGTAACCCAGCACTGGCAAACATTCACAAGGGCGAATAATTCGACTTCAACTGTATTTCTAAATCTAAAATGTTCACACACACACACACACACACACACACGCAAAGTGCTCTAGCATTTAATTTCATACCAACTTGGTTATGCTGTTTGTACACTGACGTGCGTCTGCTGTTCTTCTTTCAGATGCTGTAATTACTTCTGCTGTACAGCTGATGAACTTTTCTCATTAACATCATCTGAATTATTGATTCTCAGATTCACCTGAGACTCACAAACCTTCCTCCGTCCTTTACAGCACCACACGTGAGTTTTTAACCCTTTGCTTATTTCAGACTGGAATTTTATTTCAGTAAATGTTGTAAGAAATGGCAACACGACAATAAAATATGGATCTCGGCATATTGATAGTGTGTATTTGATCGAAATATACAATAGTAAAACAAGTTAGCAGAGATTGGTTGAAACAGTCATTTACATATAAGGTGACACTGGTTAACATTAACAATGAGATGTGCCCAATCCTGTTCCCGGAGATCTACCTTCCTTCAGATTTCAGCTGCAACCCTGATCAAACACACCTGTTTTTAACTACCCTGTGCTCCTTCAGATCCTACTTGTTTGGTTCAGTTGTGTTTGATCAGGGTGGGAGCTGAACTCTGCAGGAAGGTAGATCTCCAGGAACAGGATTGGGCACCTCTGAGCTAAAGTGTTTATTAATCTTGGCACATTAAAATCTGAAGTTTTGTATAGCACCTCCAAGTCCGAGGCCATGGTGCTCACCGGAAAAAGGTGTTTTGCCATCTGGTTGGAGGAAAGTCCTTACCCCAGGTGGAGGAGTTTAAGTACCTCGGGGTTTGGTTCACGAGAGGGAAGGATGGAATGTGATATTGACAGGCAGATTGGTGCAGCAGCAGCAGTAATGCGGTCGATGTGCCGGCAAAGCTTTCGATTTACCGGTCAATCTACATTCCTACTCTCACCTATGGTCATGAGATTTGGGTCATGACTAAAAAGACAAGATCTCGGATACAAGCAGCTGAAATGAGTTTCCTTCGAAGGGTGGCAGGGCACACTCTTATGGATAGGGTGAGGAGCTCTAACACAGGAGGAGCTCGGAGTAGAGCCGCTGCTCCTCCACATCGAGAGAAGTCACCTGAGGTGGCTCGGGCATCTGTTTCGGATCCCTCCTGGATGCCTACCTAGGGAGGTGTTCCAGGCATGTCCCACCTGAAGGAGGCCTTGGGGAAGACCCAGGACACGCTGGAGGGACTATGTCTCCTGGCTGGCCTGGGAACGCCTCAGGATCCCCCCGGAGGAGCTGGAGGAAGTGTCTGGGGAGAGGGAAGTCTGGGGTTCTCTCCTAAGACTGCTACCCCCGCGACCCAGCCCCAGAAAAGCGGCAGAAAATGAATGAATGAATGAATGAATGAATGATTCTGAGTGAATATGAACTGAACGTAAACTGCATTTTTTATTTATTGTCGTTTAAAAAGATCAGTTTACTGTACGAAAGGTATTGCTCATTGTTAGTTAATATATCAACTAATGCTAACTAATAAGACCCTAATGTTAATTCACCCAACATGCAATTCTGTTATTATGTACTCACACTTAATGCACTTTTTATAATATTTCCATGGCTTTTTAAATTAAATTAAAATAAACTAAGGTGGCACGGTGGCTCAGTGGTTAGCACTGTGGCCTCACAGCAAGAAGGTTCCTGGTTCAAGTCCCGGCTGTGTTAGTTGGCATTTCTGTGTGGAGTTTGCATGTTCTCCCCGTGTTCGCGCGGGTTTCCTCCGGATGCTCCGTTTTTCCCTACAGCCCAAACACATGCGCTGTAGGTGAATTGAATAAGCTAAATTGGCCGTAGTGTATGAGTGTGTGTGTGTGTGTGTGTGTGTGTGTGTGTGTGTGTGTGTGTGAGAGAGAATGAAAGAGGGTGTATGGGTGTTTCCCAGTACTGGGTTGCAGCTGGAAGGGCATCCGCTGCGTAAAACATATGCTGGATATGTTAGCGGTTAATTCTGCTGTGGTGACCCCTGATTAATAAAGGGACTAAGCCGAAGGTAAATGAATGAATAAATGAATAGATTAAATTAGATTAAATTTAAACAAATTTTAAATATTTTTTTTTATTATTATTATTGTTATATATATATATATTTTTAGCTATAAATAAACTTGTTTGTTTTTTTATTAACTTTGTAAGTAGAAAAATGTCTTTTAATAACTTGTTTGTGTTGGCACCAGTGGTGTAATGGTTAGTGTGCCGACGCATGCACTCCGGTGCTCACGGTGACCCGAGTTTCGATTCCCGCCTTGCAGTCCTATGCCGATCCGTCCCCTCGCTCTGCTCCCCATGCTTTCCTGTCAATACTCTGTACTGTCCTATACAATAAAGGTGAAAACACCGAAAAAATAATTATAAAAAATGTAATAAAAAAACATGTTTGTTATGCGGGTGCCCTTCCAGCTGCAACCTATCACTGGGAAACACCCATACACACTCATTTACACACACACACACCACGGACAATTTAGCTTACCCAATTCACCTATAGCACATGTGTTTGGACTGTGGGGGAGACCGGAGCACCCGGAGGAAACCCACACGAACACGAGGAGAACATGCAAACTCCACACAGAAATGCCAACTGGCCCAGCTGGGACTCGAAGCAGTGACCTTCTTGCTGTGAGGCTATCGTGCTACCCACTATGCCACCATGGCACCTGCTATGACATTTGACAGTATGACATTTTTTACTTAAAAATTTAATTAATATTAAATAAAAGCAGTTATAGATGGTGACATATTTCAGCTGAATTAAGGATTTAATATTCATACTCATAATGCATGCTCTTCAAATTCAGTTCAGCTAATTATTCATTCATTCTTTCATTTTTCTTCGGCTTAGTCGCTTTTTTTCATCAGGGGTCACCACAGAGGAATGAACCGCCAACTTATTCAGCATATGGTTTACACAGCGGATGCCCTTCCAGCTGCAACCCAGTTTAGTTAATTATATTTATGTTTAAATGAAAGTTTCTTTTATGATAACTGCATTTGTAAATTCCCAGCAGGCACAGGACGTCAACATGACGTCATATTGATGTTGTACCCCAACGTCGTGGGGTGTTGCATTTTGGGGGAAAATGAAAATATGGTTGACGTCAGAATTTTGGTCATTTTCCAACACAACCTATAAACAACCAAATATCAACATCTAGGGATGTTACAGCTTGACGTTGTGTGGATGTTACCATTATGACTTTTATCAGAAATGGGATTTTGGTTGCCATAGCTGAAGAATAAATGTCAGTATTTGACCTCAATATGACATTGGCTTAAGATGTTGGCTTAGCCATGGATTTTGGTGACTTACCAACGTGACCTAAAAACAACCAAATTTCAACGTTATTCCTGTTCCTCTAGGATTTTTTTTCCAGCTGTGGTGGAAACTACCAACTACCTATGGCGTTATTTCAATGACAAATGTTGTGAGCGCAGTATTGCATTCCTTTAATATGAGCATTGCTTGCTGATTTCCTCTTTTTGTGCACAAAACTTCTTGCACACCCTCAAATTAGTAAGTTAGTTAGTTTATTTATATAGCACATTTTTTACAACACAACGTTGCCCAAAGTGCTGAACACAATCAATGCTATTTAAAATGAAACCTACATCACATACATAACAATTAAAACATAAGACAAACCCCTCATCATTGAAAAGACTCAAATGCTAAAGAACAAAGATGGAGTTTCAGATGCTTTTTAAAAACATATAGAGCTGGAGCGTGTCTGATGTGGGCTGGAAGTCCGTTCCAGAGTTTTGGGGCGATAACAGCAAAAGCTCGATCCCCACTTCGCTTACACCGGGACCTTGGTACAGAAAGAATTAACTGATCAGAAGACCTTAGTGACCTACCAGGATTATATACCTGTAGGAGGTCTGATAAGTAAGGTGGTGCCAGATCATTTAAGATTAATAGTTTAAAATCAATCCGTGACCTGACAGGCAGCCAGCCCAGAGAGGAAAGAACTGGGGATGTGTGCTCATACTTGCGAGTCCCTGTCAGAAGTCTCACAGCCGCATTGCAATCTATTCAGGGCATTTGGACTAATACCCACATATAGAGAGTTGCAATAGTCAAGTCTTCCCAAAATAAAAGCATGAATCACCTTCTCAAGGTCATTAAAAGAGAGAAATGGCTTCACTTTTGCCACAAGTTGTAAATGGAAAAAACTGGATTTAACAACTGAATTTATTTGATTGTTAAATTTCAGATCACTATCGAAATGAAACCCAAGGTTTCTAACAACAGGTTTTTGACAAGGTGATAGCTCACCAAAACCTAATAAATGTAGAGGGTTAGGATCACCAAACCAGATGAGCTTAGTTTTTTTCCTCATTGAAATTTAAAAAATTTGATGACAGCCAGGTCTTAACCTCGACTAGACATCTCATAAGGGAGTCATGGTCATTTTTATCAATATATATAAATATACGCTGCTTAAGCGCAGATTTTCTTGTGCACTCTCAAATAAACACTGCTGTAGTACGATTTAGTGCATTTATGTAATGCGTATGTCTCCAACATTTATTTGCTAGGAATATTTATGAATGTCTCTAATAGATCTACAGAGAGGCATTAATGCATCCTGAAGTAAAGTGAAACGGCTATAAACTCCAGCAAGATAAAGTCATTGTATGCAGAACCACAGACCTTTATCTATAAAGTATAATTATGGAAACTGTTCATCTTAACTGGAAGTTACGTCGTGGTTGCTGGCCTCACACATCATGCACCTGTCAGTCAGCCAGTCAGCATGTCACCTTAAAGGGTTAAACAAATAACGCACAGCACTACTACGATTACAGAAAAGTTCACGCTGTTATAATACACTTACCTTTTAATAAGTTTTGGTGTGATTATATCCCAGTATTTAAACAAACGACTGAATGTTTTGAATGAGAAGCTGTAATGTAGCTGTGGCGGGATGAATTTTGGTGTGGCAAATGGAAGAATGGATGTACCAGAAATCATGGTTATTGGACGTCAAAACAACATACACTGAATTTTGGTCACCTGACATCGCAACCTAAATCTAACCTAATATTAACGTCATATAATGTTGTGTGCCTGCTGGGTTGCTATTAAGGGACAATCATTTTGGCGATGAAGCCAACATTAAACTCTTGTTTTATTTCCAAAACTGCATCATAAATAAACATCTGCAGTGCTAGATTTGATGTG
>CAIGQZ010032409.1:2560050-2584769 GCA_903798205.1 Danio tinwini
CAGTTATTAGAGATGAGTTATTAAAACTATTATGATTAGAAATGTGTTGAAAAAATCTAAATGTGTTTTTGTTTTGTTTTTTGCCAGGTAAAAGCTGCATAATTAGGTGTTTTTAAAGGCTATTTAGGATGCATTATAACGAACGACTGTAACATGAACAAAAGCACCATTATGACTAACTACTTAAATTATTTACATTTATAAGTAATTGCTTGCTTTATTTTTTCTCCAAAAAAATTATCTATTTACAGTAACTAGTTTCTTTGTAAAAGAAGTTCAATTTTTTCTTATTTTACTTATTATACTTCCCTTATGTACTGTAAATAAATTCAACAGCTATGGATAAATCGATTCAGAGTAGTTTGATAATGTTGTTAAATGGTGACTTTTATTTTAAAGCTTTCAGCATTGTTAGAATTGTCACCTTCTAATATACCCTTTGAAACATGCTGCAATGGACTGCATACATCAGCAGAGGGCATTTAAACATGGTTAGATGCATTTAACCAAGCTGAAAGTGAGAATAAATATAGCCTGTCATGTTAAAAACTCTAATGCACTCCTGTGAGATGCAGCCGTTCAGCTTTGACGGGTGTGAAACTGCGTGTCAGGGTTCGAGTGCGCACGGGGAGTTTGCAGAACACAAAGTACCTTAGTCAGATTGTAGCTCCCCTGTAAAAGTGTGTCAGTCGTGTGCCGTTCTGAATTATGAATAAGTATGAGTCAGAAATAAATAAACATCTGAGACGTGGGTGGGTGGACGGAGACTGGTGGGGGATTCTCAGCTAGACTTCAGGGAAATGGAGGAACTGTGTTACTGATTGACACTCTTTAAATTAAATTAGCCGGCGCTGTAAAAATGACCAGAAAGTGTGAAGCGATTTAATAAAAGCTGTACATTTAGGTGCTTTAGCTAGATGTACATATTCCTGTTCTTAAAGCTTCCTTAAATGAGACCAAAAAATGTCAATACTTTTTAATAGTTTTGTTCATTTCAATGGACGTCCTGTCAAATCACAGTCAAAAACAATATCCCAAAGTAGAATTAAAGATAAAATAATACAAATTGTTAATCTTTACTTACTTTACTAAGTTTACATCCTCCTTAAGTTACAAACGTAAACAATATCATATTTTACCTCTAATTTAGAGGTTTTTGTGTTAGAGAGTGCACATTATTAAAACCCACTGTACACTATAATGGAGTGATATACACTCACCGGCCACTTTATTAGGTACACCTGTCCAGCTTCTCGTTAAAGCAATTTTCCAATCAGCCAATCACATGGCAGCAACTCAATGCATTTAGGCACGTTCAAATTGAGCATCAGAATGGGATAGAAAGAAGATTAAAGTGACTGTGAATGTGGCATGGTTGTTGGTGCCAGACAGGCTGGTCTGAGTATTTCAGAAACTGCTTATCTACCTGGATTTTCATGCACAACCATCTCTAGGGTTTACAGAGAATGGTCTGAAAAAGAGAAAATATCCAGTGAGCGGCAGTTCTGTGGACGCAAATGCCTTGTTGATGCCAGAGGTCAGAGGAGAATGGCCAGACTGGTTCCAGCTGATAGAAAGGCAATAGTAGCTCAGATAACCACTCGTTAGCACCGAGGTCTGCAGAAGAGCATCTCTGAATGCACAACACGTCCAACCTTGAGGCAGATCAGCTACAGCAGCAGAAGACCACACCGGGTGCCACTCCTCTCAGCTAAGAACAGGAAGCTGAGGCTACAATTCACACAGGCTCACCAAAATTAGACAATAGAAGATTGGAGAAATGTTGCCTGGTCTGATGAGTCTCAATTTCTGCTGCAACATTCGGCTGGTTGAGTCAGAATTTGGCATCAACAACATGAAAGCATGGATCCATCCTGCCTTGTATCAACAGTTCAGGCTGGTGGTGGTGGTGTAATGGTGTGGGGGATATTTTCTTGGCACACTTTGGGCCCATTAGTACCAATTGAGCATCGTGTCAACGCCACAGCCTACCTGAATCCAATAGAGTTTAATTTAGAGAATTGAATTGGCATATTAAAAAACATATTAAACTGGTTTAAATAAAACAGAGCACAGTTCATGAAGCATTGCTGTGGAAATGGTTATTTTCTTTATGATCCAGGAACTATTTACACACGCTGTCTGTCTCCATTGTACAGTAAAAAGACAGCCCAGGCAAGACCGTCACACATAAATCAATAAAAATATATTCTGTTTTGATGTGCCACCGATGTTTACCTATTTGCACATAATAATTAATAATCACATCTTGTACAGAACAAAAAAAAATCATTAAATGGGACTTAGTTTGACCTCTTGAGGCTGATGATGAACACTCATTCTCTCACTGATCGTTTGAGTGCAGTAATCCATACAGAGATATCCATATCAGACCTACTTTTCAGATTAATAAAGTAGGTCATTTTGGTAAATGTGTCAGTCTGATTCCTTATTTGGTTCCATATGAATTAAAACATCAGGATTAGACATGATTGAATGGCCTGAGCTCATAGCTACGGAAGTCCTAAGAGGTCATGCATTAAAATATTTTTTTCTTGTGATAACGACTTAATTTTTTCTTGTGATCTCGACATAACAAAAAGTTATGTCATGATCACGACTTATTTTTTTTGCTTTTATTTATTTATGTTTTAATTATTATTGTTATTATTATTATTATTATTAATATCTGGCCAATGTCAGTGAGTATGCACCGGCCCTGCAAACAGGGAGAGTACGTTCAAGGCGTTCAGAACAGCCATAATAATATGGGCGCAAATGCTCTGGCTCACGATTATTGTACATTCATGATTATATTCATGTATATGATTATATATCATTATTTACAATAACATTTCCTCAAACGTTACCATTTTAAAGCAACTCTATATGGCACAATTGTAAATGACTTGTGGAAAAGATCAAAGCAAATAAGGATCTTCATCATTCTTCATAATTTAATTCATACATGCAGCAACTTGTTTTGCGCCATATAGAGTTGCTTTAAAACGGTAATAGTTAAGGGAATATTATTGTAAGTAATGATATATAATCATGTACATGAATATAGTAATTAATGTACATTAATCATCAGCCAGAGCGTTTGCAGTCATACTATTATGGCCAGGGCCGGCCCTGTACATTTAGGGGCCCTAAGCAGAATGATTTTGGGCCCCTACCTTGCTCTAAATAGTGGAGTATTGCTATTGCAAACTGGCCCACAACGATTTTAATGCTTATTAAATACAATCAATGAAACAGAAAAGTAAAGCCTGATTTCTTCTACTTAATAACTCTCTGAATGACTTGGACTATTTAAAACAGCACTGTTTTGTCAACTAGCAGCTTTAAAATGAAGAATTAAACGATCTTTAATAAAGGGACCAGTGATTACTACGTCGCATCCTTCTGGAGTGCTTAAAACATATTTTATTAATTTGGCAAACAGATTGAAGATTCTGTAAAATATTCTAGGCTGAGTGTTTTTTTGTTTTAATAAATTCCAAAAGTAAAAACCTCGCAATGAAAGACAGTGAGCAATAATTAGCCAAAAGTGAAAATGCTTAGTACTTAATGCTTAGTACTTAATACTTAGTAATAAAATATACATTCTGAGCTCACTAAAACTCAAGAAAACAACAACAAAACAATTAACATTAATGCAAAGATTTATTCATAAATAATAAAACCATGAAGCAAATCATATAGAGTAAATATGAAAAATATTCATATTAAAAAACATTGAAAAAGGGAAGCAACAAATACTGGGTTAATGTTGATACCCAAACACAAACTTTATTATTCCCTTCAGTCTCCTTCCCTGTTCCCTACATTTGAGATGCAGAATCCAGAGCTTATTTTAAACTATGATTTATTCAATTAGGACATCCCTTTTAAAAAACATGTCCCAGGAAAAAATATTACCAGTGTGCAAAATGTCAGTGAAAGACACCAGTAAAATGCGTTTTAGACAAAAAAAAGGGTCTGTAAAACCAGGAAAAAAAAAAACTTCCTGTAAGTAGAGGATGTTTATTAATCTGTAATTGCCTATTTAAAATAAACATGCTACTAGATTATGTCTTTAACATCATCATTAGCACTTAAAAGCAATGCTAAAAATGATTTCAAGAGTTCACACTTAGCTGATGATTGATTATAAAGCTTGTTTGGCTTGCTGTCCCGGGAGAGAGCCCTGAGCTCATAAGATCCTCGAGCCCGGGGCTCCCTCCCATTTGCAAGGCGAGAGGGGAGTTTGAGCTCAGGTAGATCTCGAGAACTCCCCTGCTGTAGTAGCTAATGAACAGATAGTGATTGCTTATAAGATATAACTTCTTACTAGGAGCATGTCTATGCTGCCAATTTAGATTAGTCAATTAACTTAAGTTGCATGTTTTCGGACGGTGAGAGGAAACCGGGGAACCCGGAGGAAACCCACGTGAACACGGGGAGAACATGTAAAGTCCACACAGAAACGTTGGCTGGCTTGGTAAGGACTAGAACCAGTGACGTTCTTGCTGTGAGGCAACAGTGCTAACCACTGGGCCACCGTGCCACCCATCTAGGAAAGGAGGAAGAGTAGGGGTGGAAGGGGGGATTCTTCAAAACGAATATATAGTGGCTTAGGAATCGTCTGATTGGTGAATTTACGAATTGAATAATGCAGGGCCGGCTGCAAGCAATAATAAGCACGTGATCCTCTCGAAATTAGTTTATAAATAAACTTCACTTTGTGCTTGTCTCTTCTCGTCGTCATTTTCCCCCAGTTTTTCTACGTCTGTGTCCATGCACAGTCTCGCGTCCTTGTGGCGAACAGTTGGTTTTGCAGGTTTCCTTGCAAGAACAAACTTAAAACGCGAGAACACAACACAGATGCTGCGAGCTTCCTGTTGATCACGTGACTTTGACACAAAAATAATTTCAACTTTTAATAAAGTTATGATTTTTTTTTCTTTTCAGTAAAAATGTAGAAATATTTAAGCATTAAAGTACTGTCAATGATGATAATTTGTAAATTGCTAATAAAGATGATTTCAGGAGGTTTTGGGGGCCCCCTAGTGGTGGCAGGGCCCTAAGCAGCCGCTTAGTTCGCTTATAGGGAGGACCGGCTATGATTATGGCTGTTCTTAAAGCCTTAAACGTGTTGCATGAATGCGCATCTGCAGTTAGGTTATTCTCTTCCTGCCGGTGCAGACTCACTGGTCAGACATTGGCCAGATAATAATAATAATAATAATAATAATAATAATAATAATAATAATAATAATAATAATTAAGTGGTGGGATTTAAGAAATGTTTGACTTTGGACAGCAAACAAAGTTGATAAAAACTGAAACCAATAACCAAACTGATCTGTTTGTCTAGTTTTAATGACTCATCAAGGATGACACCCAGATTGCGGACACGGGGGGATCTGAAGGCAGATAAGCAGCCCAGATTTAAGCAGGTGGCCTGAACGTTGTCAGTAGGGCTAAAGACAATCACCTCTGTTTTATCCTCATTTAAAGAAAAAAACTTGTGCAATAGCCAGATTTTGATCTCATCCAAGCACCTTAGTAGGGTACTAAGAGCTAGAGGGTCATTCATCTTAATAGGTATAAAATCTGGATGTCATCAGCATAGAAATGAAAAGACACCCCGTGATTTCTTAGAATGGCCCCTAGTGGAAGCATATATAATGAAAAAAGTGAGGGAGCTAAGCCACAAGTGAGGCCAGCAAACGAGGATGAGAAGTTATCTAATTTTACAGAAAATTTTCTATCAGATAGAAATGCCTTAAACCACTTAAGGACTGTGCCTGTCAAGCCCTCATCTGACTCTAATCTAGACAGCAGAATAGAGTGGTCAACAGTATCAAATGCTGCTGACAGATCTAGAAGAACCAGGACCACAGAATCGCCAGAGTCAGTGGCTAGCAGGATATCATTAAGTACTCTGAGGAGGGCTGTTTCAGTGCTATGAGCCAGTTTAAACCCAGACTGAAAGATTTCAGTGATAGAGTTGCTTTTTGAAAAAGAGTGCAGTTGATCAAGTACAATTTTTTTTAAGATTTTAGAGCAGAATGGTAAGACAGAGATTGGGCGAAAGTTATTCAAAATAGAGGGATCCAGTGAAGGCTTTTTGTATTTTGCACTGTCTGTATTTTGCATTGTCGTTGTATTTGCACTATCTGTATTTTGCACTGTCTGGAGCCAGCACCTAAGCTTTTCACTCATCATAGCACACGTGCTGCTGATGATGTGACAATAAAAGTGATTTGATTTGATTGATTTGAGAAGCGGAGTGACGTTGCCCTTAGACGCTGAGTAGACTTGGAATTTTGGTTACCTGACATCACAACCTAAATCGTACCTAATATTAACATCTTATGATGTTGTGTGCCTTCTGGGCAATAACGAAATGCACTACAGAATGTTACGTTTACACACATCCACAAATTACATGTAAATGCATCAGCTTTTTACAGTGTAATACTAACTACTCACTACTCTTGAGTACTTTTGAAAGGTCTACTGTTTACTCATACTTTGAGTATTATTCACAACAGATACTTTTACTGTAATGCACTATATTTTTAGGCAAGTAATGGTACTTTTACTTGAGTATGATTTTTCAGTACTCTTTCCACCACTGACTGTCGCATACAGTAGCAACACCCTGGCAACCATCCTGAAAATACCTCTGAACATTTAAGAAATTGCATAGCAATGCCCTCGCCAACAATTGTTCCACAACTAACTGCATGAATCTTGCCTCTTGGTTAAATCCTCATCTGCTTGTCATGAAATAAAAGGAAACCCATAAGTAGCACCAACAAAAACCTGAAGTAATAATTTTGCGCATGAATATATTTGCGTCCTTCACATTTATACTTATTACATGCCATCTGAGGCGCTTTGAAAGCCTGGCGCTCTGCTTTGCAAACCACTTCCACTTTTTAGCAACATTCCTGCTGCTATAAAAAAGCCAAATGAATTGAATCTGTCATAAATAACAAAATATATGCCAGGAAAGGGTCTGCCTTTGACTCCTAATGATGCACGAATGTAGCGCACAACAAAAGACAGCACATAAGCGCAGCCTTAAGCCGTTCTGAAATAGCATTTTCCATCATTGGCTTGCTGGAGGGACGTTGACTATTTGGGCCTCCATTGAGTGTGATGTGAATGTAATGTGGCAGAGAAGTGGAGTGTAGACCTGTGTTATTGTGTATGCAGAGAGTCGTGCCTACACAGGATTACTGCATGCTAAATAATGCGTCCTTATCCGCTGTGGCCATAAAGGCTTCCAGAAGAGCTGTGCTGGCCATTTGTCTTTATGCTGCTTCTGAAGCTCTTTATTCATGAACTGATTATACATTATGTATATGCATGGTCTAAAATATTGACAAAATGCAGGCACTCAACATTATAAGTTTTTGACTCTTCTAAAGCATAAAAAAACATAATATGTGTGCAGATATTTAAGAAACATCCCAAGTGAACATACTTGTTTATCTGAAAAACAATGCTGAAGTCAGATATTCTGCTTTGAAAATGGTTTTTCCGTGCCAAAACGCTGTCTTTGTTTAGTAAATTTAACCTGCACAATGCCAGTTTAGCCAATTATAATTCAGTACTCCGGGTTGCCTTCTTGGAAAACATACAAATTTCATTCATTCATTCAGAAAGGCTCTGAAAGCATGCGTCTGTGACCAAAAATGCGACCTCCGGTGGACAGTATCAGACGTCGAAATGAGACAGATTCAGTTCCACATGAGGTTATTAATTAGCAAATGATATACAGAAATGTAAACACAGCCATTCAGAAGCACAGAATATGCACTCACTCATGAAATGGTAAGGTTTATAATCTATTTAAAGCATGTTAACCCTCTTTAACATCATTAAATGTAGATGCTGACTCACTCATATGTGTTTAGTTCTAAAGATCAATTTCAAACAGTTTATTTTATTTTCCAGATCTGAGGTGAACTATCTGCTGCTGCTTTCAGTAAATGGCAGTAAATGTCATGTAAAATGGCATTCAAACTCACATTGTTAGCATTTAGCACTGAATAAAGCACACAAGGTTTACCTGAGGTGATCACTGTCATAGGTTTCACATGTTCAGCTGTGAGAAATTGAAGCTACTTGTAATATATCAATTTGAAGTGTTGGTTAGAACCAAAACTCCTTTTATTATAGGAAATATTCCCTCTATCGAGTGTCGTTGCTTTTATTTAGAACACAGTTTAAATCACTTGCTCCTGTACTCAATCTGGCAACCCGCGCTTGCATTTGTTTTGATCCAGAAGTGCAATACTTAGTTCAACCACTGGGTGTCAAACTTATATACGGCACCTTTAATATTAGGTTAAAGTTAGGTTGTGACGTCAGGTAACCTAAATTCAATGTCTTGTCAGTGTCTAAGGACAATCTTATTTTGATGCCCTATAACGACGTCAAATGACGTTGATATTTGGTTGATTTTAGGTTGTTGGAAAGTGACCAAAATTCAACGTCAAGCTAACATTTTAAACTAACATCAAATATGACATCAAATACTGACATTTCATCAGGTATGGCAACCAAAATCTAACATCTGATAGACATCATAGTGGTAACGTCCACACAACGTCAAGCTGTAACCTCATTAGAAGTTGATGTTTGGTTTATTTTAGGTTGGATGTTGGACATTATTGTTGGCCTGATGTTCTGACGTCATCCTGATTTTCATTTCCAAACAAAATGAAACGTTCCCCGAATTTGGTGTACAACGTCAATCTGACGTTATGTTGACGTCCTGTGCATGCTGGGTGTTTAAGGCCATTTTGGTCATCATGCAGTAAACATCAGTCATCTTCTCATAAGTGATGTGCATCTAAACAGTCTCTGGGTCAATGCGTCTAAATATTTTGAACATCTCCTTGGACACTTTTAATGCTTCCAAACAGTTTGCTGCAATTATAAATCGCCCATGTCTTGAGGTAGTTCATTATGATGAGATTTACCTTCTATGTGTGATTTGATTGGACAGGAATCTTAGGACTGATTTTTCTAATCCTCATAGACAGGAAATAATAAAGTAGTGACTGAAGGATTGAAAGAAAGTAGTGGAGTAAAAGTACAGATACTGCACTAACAATGTACTCAAGGGAAAGTAAAATTACAAAATTATAAAACTGCTAGTGAATTACATTTTCTGAGAAAAACTATTCGATTACAGAAGTTTAAGTAGTTGTAATTTGTTACTTTACACCACTGATCGTAACCCAACATTTAGTTAATTTATTTTTCAGTGGGTTTGTCCATATTTGACCCAATGCTGGGTTACAACAACACTAGAGCGTATGCTTCCACATGAACCCAAAATGCTCAAACGGGTGTAGAAATGTTAAAAGCAAACGGTGAAAATGTGTGACTGAACATTTCTCTCTCTCTTTTCTCAGTTTGTGTCTCTGCAGGTCTGAAAGATGAGGTGAAAACAGATGAAAGGAGTCGTTCGGGTTCAGCGTAAGTTGCAAGTTAATATTGCGGGCACAGTAAAAGGCACAGAGGTGAAAAAAACGCTTGTGTTTTTGCAGTTGCATTAATTATTCAGTATAAACCTGGATTTGTTTTGACTGTATATATGTGAAGTGTTTTTGGAGATGCCACTATTTTTTTATGAGCATAAATTTCTGCTGAAACTGAATCTCAAAAGCAAAGCTGACAGCAGCAGGGTGCACACGTTTTAGGGGTCATGTGACAACCAAAAAACAAAACAAAAAACACAACCACTCATTTAGAAGCATGAAAATCATTACAGTTTATATGCAATACACCTCACTTTTTGGTACATGTAAAAAAAATGATGTAGACTTAAAATTTTCAATTAGTAATTGCTCATTATTGTAACAAATATTTAGATAGGAATTTAAGTTAATGCCATCCAACAACAACAAGTATATTTGTTGCAGAGTTTATTAAAGGGCACCTATGGTGAAAAATCTACTTTTCAAGCTGTTTGGACAGACATATGTGTAGGTATAGTGTATAGAGCGTCATATTGGGGTGATATAAACACACCCAGTCCTTTTTTTTCAATTTAACAACATAAAAACTGTGGACCAATTGGAGCGGTTTTCAGACCGACCGCAACTTGACGTAGGAGTGCGGTTACCCCGCCCACCAAATTGATTGACAGCTGCGTATTAACATGTCTCCGTAGTAACGTGTATAATCATATCAACAAGACAGGACGTGCATAAAGCAACCGGGAATAAAAGGTCTGTTCAGTTTGTTAGGATCATCAGTCATCATCAAATGTGATCAAGAGTGAGTTTGACAAGTTTAAAATGTTTTTAAACCGTGCATGTGTGTAATGAATTACAGCCATTTACTTCAGATTTACTTCATCAGCACAGCCGCGTGTCAGAACAATAATAAAAGACGCTTTAATCCCGGTTTGTGGACGTTAAATCAGGTTTATTTTGTACATTAACGTAACAGATATCCATACAGCAGTGGATATTAACCTGTTTCCTGTCACATTTGCGTGCAAAGACAGTGCAAAGCTAAATGCGCGCGCTGAATGTGTATGTGTGTGTGTCTGTGTATGTGTGTGAACTTAATAATCATGGGTAAAGCTCTTACTGTAGTTTTTCCTCACAAACGTTACGTGAGATCTGCTTCCTTTATGTCTGTCAGTTGTCTGAGGCAGCCGAGGGCGGAGACTGAGGCACGCTGACAGTCACGTGGGACCGGTGGGCGGGGAGGACTAGCCTTAAAGGGGCAGTACACAAAACAGCAAAAAGCTGTTGAGAGCTATAAAATACAAACTAGTGAAAGCTATAATAAATAATCTGATGGGTGTTTTGAGCTGAAACTTTACAGACACATTCTGGAGACACAAAATACTTATATTAAATCTGGAAAAAGGGGTAACCTAGGTGCCCTTTAATCTTTGTTAATGTCAGTTTAAAAAACTACTCATAGTTTACAAAAAGAAATACTGTATAATATTTTGGATTAAAGTCATGTGTTTATCGAGGTTGCACTCCAAATTTGAGGTTGATATCACAAAAACTGAAGTTCCTATACCAAAAACGCTATTTAATAATTTTTTGTATTTCGTTGTCTATAATCAAAGTCTGTCACTATATCAGTTATATCACATCACAGGCAACAACGATAAAATGCTGACTGTCAGAGTTTTCCAAAATGTGTGTTTTGTGAAGGTTTCTAAATGTTTAATTCTACAAATAGTATAGTACATTTTGTGAAAGTAAACTTTAAACTTGTTGAAAGGATTTAAGGTTCAAGTAACTCAATGTTGATTTTAAAATTGCTGTTCAGTTTCTGAATCCCCTTAAGATGATTACTAAAAATGTGGTGTAAAAAATGTGGTGTAAAATGTCTTAATAAAACATAAATATGTTTTAATATTGGGTATCACTGTGGCTCAGTGGTTAGCACTGTCACCTCATAGCAAGAAGGTCACTGGTTTGAGCCCGACTGGGTCAGTTGGCATTTCTGTTCTGGTTTCCTCCGGGTGCTCCAGTTTCTCCCACAGTCCAAACACATGTGCTATAGGGGAATTCGGTAAGCTAAATTGGTTATAGTGTATGTGTGTGAATAAGTGTGTATGGATGTTTCCCAGTGTTGGGTTGGAGCTGGAAGGGCATTCGCTGCGTAAAACATATGCTAGATACGTTGGCGGTTCATTCCACTTTGGTGACCCCAAATTAATAAAGGGACTAAACTGAAAAGAAAATGAATGAATGAACATTATCAAACAATAATAAAAAATCTTTTAGTTTATGTTAATTTAACGGTTTCCTATCAAGAAAATCTGGGTATACGCAGACATAGTCGAGTAATAAGAGAACCGTATATGGAAATGGACATATCGTAAGCATCAAACACCACTGTTTCCTCATTCCCATGTAAAATCCATGAGTGTAAAACCCTGGTGGACATCAGGTTAATCAAAACACAAAGCAGACTGTTACGTGGCTCACAGGCCACGCCCTCATCATTTGCATGTGCTTTAGGTCATTTATTGAACAAATACGTAGCTCTGCATTGGGATATGTAGCTCTGGGATCATTAATACGCACGTCTCAGGCTGCATTTGATAAGCCACGACGTTTCCTAGTGAGATGACAATGATCATTTTACTCCCTCAATTGTTTTTATGTTTATATTTAACTTACTATGTATGTGGGACTTTTATTTTGAAAACAAGAGATGCAGATTGTTTACTATGTGTTACTCAGAAATGAGACTGACATGTTTCAACTCACATCAGGATGCAAAATGCAGTATTTACAGATTCTGCATTTATGCAGCTCCACTCCAAAGAGGCATAAGGTATGTTTAATTTTACTATTTGTACCTTGCTCTGGGGGTGTCTTTCAGCTACAGGGACAAGACGACTGGTTGCATTCAAGGATCATAAATGCGGCCAAGTACAGAGGGTATCATTAATGAAAACCTTCTCCAGAGTGCTCAGGACCTCAGACTGGGCTGAAACCTTCAAAAAAAACAATGACCCTGAGCACACAGCTAAAATAACGAAGGAGAGGCTTCACAACAACTCAGTAACTGTTCTTGAATGACCCAGCCAGAGCCCTGACTTAAATCCAATTGAGCATCTCTAGAGAGACCTAAAATTGCTGTCCACCAAGGTTTTTACCAGCCAACATGACAGAATTGAAGAGGATCTGCAAGGAGGAATGGCAAAGAGGATCCCTAAATCCAGGTGTGAAGAACTTGTTGCGTCTCATGGCTGTATTAAATTAAAAAGATGCTTCTACTAAATACTGAGCAAAGGGTCTGAATACTTGGGACCAGGTTATATTTCGGTAACACTTTACAATAATGTTTATTAGTTAATGCATTTACTAACATGAACTAATCATGAACAACACTTGTACAGTATTTATTAATCATAATGTAACATTCACTAATGCATTATTAACATCCAAGTTCATGCTTGTCAATATTAGTTAATGCACCGTGAGTTAACATGAACTAACAATGAACAACTGTATTTTCATTAACTAACGTTAAGTAACATGAACAAATGCTGTAGTAAATGTATTGTTCATTGTTTGTTCATGTTAGTGATTGCATTAACTAACATTAACTAATGAACCTTATTGTAAAGTGTGACCTATATTTTAGTATTTCTTTTTTTAAATCTTCTAATAAAAATTCTGCTTTTCTGTCAATATGGGGTGCTGTGTGCACATTAATGAGGAAAGAAATGAACAAATAATTTTAGCAAATGGCTGCATTATAACAAAGAGTGAAAAATTTAAGGCAGTCTGAATATTTTCCGTGCCCACTGTACCTGCTATACAGATATCAATCAACAATTTAACTTATTAAACTTTAACCTTGTATTTTATTCATTATTTTAATTCATATTTTGTTAATACTTAAAAATAAAAGTGTTGTTGAATCTACTTGGAAAGATTTTCTATTTACTTTCAATATGTCTGATACAAGGTTTAATATGTGTTAGTTGAGGAGTTATTGTTGTGCTCTGGCTCCTTTAAGGGAGGCGCACCGGAAAGCAGGAGAGGGAGAAAAAAATGAAGTGAAGAAAAGTTAGGCAGATGCAATGATGTTGTAATGCTGTTTGTGAGTGTTATGTCGATGCTCCAGATTAAAGAAAAAGAAATGAATTATCACCCTGGTAACTCACGTTTATTTATGATACCCATGTTGGAGAGACTGGTGTGTAAACAGTCAGAAATAAGGGTTACAGAATCAATGCAGTATACTATATGGCACCTTTAGGGCTCTTTTTTTAACAGTGCAAAGTCTAAAGTGTATGGAGCAAAAGCGTTAAGGTTTTGTTCGTCCACTTTTTGCTTTTTTAAAAATGGAAAAATGCGCTCTGCGCCGTGTCGCATAGCCTAACAGGGTTGTGCTTATTCTCTTAATGAGTTCTGGGTGTATTTTAAGCATAGCGTACATTAAACCAACCAGAGTCTCATCTCCCATTCCATTTAAGAGTCAGTTACATCGTGCCGTGGCGCATTTGTTATTTACATGGCAGACTTTGTAAGTGAAAAAACTGAACACTAGCAAGCAAGCAGTTAAACAGAGCATCTGCAGAGTGAGGATAAAGAACGAGCCTCCTCCATTCGGCCTCTTTACTTTCTCTTTACTTTACTTTTACTCCTTTACTTTGGTGGAGTAAGGAAACGGTGGAAACTCACTCCACTGAAGACATCCATCAGCCTTCATATTCAATTTCCTTTGTTAAGCACAAAGATTTGATCAAAACTATTTCTAAATTCAATTCTAAGTTTCCAGCAAAGGAATAAATGAACAATAATAATGAAGTGTGGTCAAACAACTGAGTTATATCCAAACACACATCCTGTTCTTTTAGAGATGCCCCATATGGTGATGCAGACGTCTCCAAAATCCCACAGGTGGACAAATCTAAACAAATATAAAAATGCATATAATAAATAATACTAAAACTACTATTACTACTACTACTACTAATAATAATAACATTATACAAATGCAAATTGTCATAAATAAACTGTAAAAAGCACCCTGAAAAGACAAAGGCATGAAAGCAGTGGTTTTATGTAGAAAATAATAACTTTATAGCAGCTTTCAGTCGGTCAATGTTGCTGTCTATTTTAGTTCCTCAAAATAGCAACGCACCAACAATGCACCTTAACACACCTCCTTTATAAACCAGCACACTCACAGACTGGTGCAAATGGATTTGCTATTTAAACAACATGATGCAAAATGTGAAAATTACTGTTGCGCTGATCTGAAAATGGCAACAAATCAAACCAAACGCATCTTGCGCCTTATTGCGCTGAGTGTATGATAGGGCCCCTAAACTTAATTCTAAAGTGTTTCCATTAATTACAATAAAAGTAATCTTCATTCACACCTTTGAGAAATCACTGTAATGCCAATACTCGGGCATATTGTGAGTTACTGGCATTATGTGAGCATGACATTTAGGTCTGAGGTAAAAGGAAAAAGCTTTTTGTGAACTTGCACTGAACCAGAACTCATTCCTTGTGCTTTTCAGATCCGGTCTGCATTTGTGAAGATGAAGATGTCTGGATAACGCAATGTGACATGAGCAATGATTGCATTTGGAAACAATTACACTGGTCAAAGACGCAGAAATGCATTAGCGAGCTCTATATTACTCAGAGCTACACATTCAAGCAGGATGTTTTCACAGCATCTGTCAGTGGCCCAATAAACACGAGCGCCGAATCAGCAGAAAAAACAGGTGTGAATCAGTCAGACGGAGATAAAAGACAGGAAATCAAAGCGATGTCCTTCATCTGGACACGTCTCTCTATCATGCTGTATATCTGTAAAACATCGCCTGTGCTTCAGCTCCACACACAAAGAGCACAAGAGAGCAGATGTGATCACTCAAATAAATATATATAGTAAATATACTACTGTACACTGTAAAAAATGCTGGGTTCCACACCATCCTTTCATGTTGTCCCAACACAAATTGATTAAGTTAATTTAATTGTTTTTACAAATTTTAATTGGATTGAACATAAAACAATTAAGTTGTCCCCAAAGAACTCAAGAATTGTGTTGATTCCTGACTCAGTGTTGACTTAATCGAGGGAAAGATATACGCAGCCAAGTACAGGGATATCCTGGATGAAAACCTTCTCTGGTGTGCTCAGGATCTCAGACTGGGCTGAAGGTTTATCTTCCAATAAGACACAGCTAAAATAACGTAGGAGTGGCTTCACAACAACTTAGTAACTGTTCTTGAATGACCCAGCCAGAGCCCTGACTTAAACCCAGTTGAGCATCTCTGGAGAGGCCTAAAATGACTGTCCACCAATGTTGCTGCAACATAAAACAATTAAGTTGTCCCAAAATCTCAAGAATTGTGTTGATGCAGCTCATTTTAAATATATTTGATTGAAAAAGCAGCATAAATATTATTTTGAGTGTTAACTGGAATTAGTTTCATCAAAAATACAGAAATATTTAAAATTATGCAATCTTGCATTTGGGCGATGCAGTGGCGCAGTAGGTAGTGCTGTCGCCTCACAGCAAGAAGGTCGCTGGTTCGAGCCTCGACTGGGTCAGTTGGCATTTCTGTGTGGAGTTTGCATGTTCTACCTGCGTTCGCGTGGGTTTCCTCCGGGTGCTCCGGTTTCCCCCACAGTCCAAAGTTATGCGGTACCGAATTGGGTAGGCCAAATTGTCCGTAGTGTATGAGTGTGAATGAGTGTGTATGGATGTAACCCAGAGATGTGTTACGGCTGGAAGGGCATACGCTGCGTAAAACTTGTGCTGGATAAGTTGGCGGTTCATTCCGCTGTGGCGACTCCGGATTAATAAAGGGACTAAGCCGAAAAGAAAATGAATGAATGAATCTTGTGTTTGGTTAGTATCCATACTGGCTTTGCTCCTGCACTACGTCTACAGGGAGATTAGTAGTTAATAATAATATTAAGATTTGAACACATTTGTTTATTCATTTTTTTTCCTTTGGCTCAGTCCCTTATTTATCAGGGGTCGCCACAGTGGAATGAACCGGCAACTATTCCAGCATATGTTTTACACAGCGGATGCCCTACCAGTGGCAACCCAGTACTGGGAAACATCCATACACACTCATTCACACACACACACGCTCATACAGTACGGCAGGGTACGAATTACAGGAGGGTTTGGGGGGGGATTGACCCCCCCTAATTAACGCTTGATCCCCCCTGAAGGATGTCAGAACATGATATATGGGGGGTCAGTCCTTTAATACTGAAAAATATATCACTCTGATCTGTATCTTAAATTATAATGTTAATAATTAAAATAATAGATACGCAGTGGCGCAGTGGGTAGCACGTTCGCCTCACAGCAAGAAGGTCGCTGGGTCAGTTGGCATTTCTGTGTGGAGTTTGCATGTTCTCCCCGTATTCGCGTAGGTTTCCTCCGGGTGCTCCGGTTTCCCCTATAGTCCAAAGACATGTGGTACAGGTGAATTGGGTATGCTAAAATTGACCGAAGTGTATGAGTGTGTGTGTGAATGATTGTGAATGTTTCCCAGTGAAGGGTTGCGGCTGGAAGGGCATCCGCTGCGTAAAAACATATGTTGGATAAGTTGGCGGTTCATTCTGCTGTGGCGACCCCTGATTAATAAAGTGACTAAGCCGAAAAGAAAATGAATGAATAATAGATAACATAAATATACATTTGACCACCACTATAATGGTTCAAACAATTAATACATAATCGCGTATCAGTCAATTAGAATGAACTCGGGAGACCGCGAGAACTGAGAACGCATCCTGTGAGAAATGAGATGCTGCATTCTTCCTGATGGTCACGTGACCTTCACGCATCTTTAATGGAAAATTATTTATACATTACAGCAATTAATAGAATGTTTTATTGTTTTACCCCTTTTCAAAATATATACTATGCATAAGGACTTTACAAATATACTTGCACTATATAAATGAAACTGATTTTAATAGGAATTTCAGCAAATAAACACCCTTAATGTGTTCATGCATTTATTAACATTTTAATGGTAATGTTTATATTTACCGTTTCATTTAGAGAAACTCTTGAGATAAATAAGTTATGTCTCTGAACTTTAATAATAATAATTCTATATAAAATGCTGTGCTTTCACCTCCAGTGGCAATGACTTCTGGGACTTCTCTAGTGAGTGCTGCGCTCAAGTCTGCATCCATGCATCCTCGATATTAAAAATACATCCGGAAAGTTTCACGCGTCCTCCGTTCTTCTGGACTTGATTATTGGAACGGAACTTTGCCAGTTGATGATGACGTTACAAGAGAACACGAGGACGCAAGACCGCTAAAGAATGCATATTGAGAAACAGCCTTTGTTTTCTCGTAAAATAAGTGTTTGTATCTGCATTTAGCCTGAAAGTAAAGTCAAATTAGATGCATAGTTTGAAGTTTAACCTCCTGTAACGGCTAATCAGAGAATACTGTAGGTCAGATTACAAACTTAAATACGTTTTATTAATGAACTAGACATAACTAAAAATAAATACATCAATGATTGAAGCATTGAAACAGTTGACCCCCCTAATCATCAATTTCTAATTCACGCACTGCACTAGGGCCAATTTAGTTTACACAATTCCTCTATAGTGCATGTATAGTTTGGACTGTGGGGAAAACCGGAGCACCCTAAAAAAAACCCACGCCAACACAAAGAGAAGATGCAAACTCTATAAAGAATGCCAACTGACCCAGGGACTAAAACCAGCGACCTTCTTGCTGTGAGGCCACAGTGCTACCCACTGAGCCACCATGTCACGCATTATTTTCTAATAATTTACCTGTTAGGAGTAATATGAATCTGGACTGTAGTATTATGAAACTTGACATTATAATGACATTTTGTAATTGATTTTTGAAGTGACAAAACTTGACACCTCCCACAAGGGGGAGGAGCTTGTTTAAATAATTTAAAGTGCTGTTTCCATGGTAATGAGTTTTGAGTTTTCTTTACTCTCACAGCTCAGCTTTTCAAAGACTTCACACTGCTCGTTTCAGGGCATTGCACAGGACATTGGGTTTGTTCAAATCAGAAGGTTTTAGAGCTGGCCATAGCACAGAATCTGCTCTTTTGAGGATTTCTAGTGATATCTTACAAGGTGTTGATTTTGAAGGCTCTGTTGTTTTCATTTGTTGCATCTTACTGCAGCTATTGAAGCGGTCGGCAATGACATTCTCCTTGCACGACTCAAGGTCCCTCCATTTCCCAAAAGCATTGTAAGGCTAAGGCCCAATCCTAATTCTATTTTTGTACCCCTACCCCTTCCCCTTGGTCCTTAAAACCGAGTGTGAAGGGGAAGGTCTTCAAACTTTACCCCTAAGAATTGGGACAGCACTACAGCACCTGTACACGTCATTACATGTCATCGTGATCTCTTGCTTCATATGAGATCAGACGATGGTGACTGCTGTAGTTATTCCAGTTGTTATTTTTTGGTGTTTATCTTCAGTAAATCACTGAAGGCATATATTATCTTAACAACGATCTATTATGGCAATAAGATCATAACTATACTGTGTATTTACACGGTGGCCATATTCATCTGTAAACACATCAAAAACAACATTAACATTATAGCAGACACTGTAAAAAGCTCATTACCAGCCACTACACTTTTCTGACAGGGTATTCGAGTGTCATCAAGTGTCAGAATGTTGCGAGACTGCTGTACAGGACTTATTATTATGGATTATAGATGGCAAAATTTAGCGGTTTTTATTTTAGCCTTTTTTTTGTAAAAGCATGATGGTAAAACACGAACGCGGTTATGTATATCTATATTAAAGGGCACCTAGGTTACCCCTTTTTCCAGATTTAAAGTCTTTTGTGTCCCCAGAATGTGTCTGTAAAGTTTCAGCTCAAAACACCCATCAGATTATTTATTACAGCTTTCACTAGATGGTGTTTTATAGCTCTCAACAGATTTTTGCTGTTTTTGTGTACTGCGCCTTTAAGGCTAGTCCTTCCCACCCACCGTTTCCACGTGCCTGTCAGCGTGCCTCAGTCTCCACCCTCGGCTGCCTTAGACAACTGACAGACATAAAGGAAGCAGATCTCACGTAACGTTTGTGAGAAAAACTACAGTAAGAGCTTTACCAATGATTATTTGATGCATTTGTTGTGGAGCTGCAATAATGAGTCACACACAATGTTGTTACAAAGTTCACGCACACACACAGACACACACACAGCGCGAACACACACACATACAGCGCGTGCGTTTAGCTTTGCACTGTCTTTGCACGCAAATGTGACAGGAAACAGGTTAATATCCACTGCTGTATGGATATCTGTTACGTTAATGTACAAAATAAACCTGATTTAACGTCCACAAACCGGGATTGAAGCGTCTTCTTTCATAATTGTTCTGACACGCATTCATTACAACCATTGCACTGTTTTAAAACATTTTAAATTTGTCAAACTCACTCTTGATCACATTTGATGATGATTGATGATCCTAGCAAACTGAACAGATCTTTTATTCCTGGTTGTTTATATCACCTCAATATGACGGTCTATACACTATACCTACACATATGTCTGTCCAAACAGCTTGAAAAGTAGATTTTTCACCATAGGTGCCCTTTAAAACATGTGCTTGGTTGTGTTAAAATTCGTAATAATGACAAAAAATATTTTTCGATCGTGCCGTTGTGGCTGGTGTATTCTTGGAAATTTTCTTACCTCTTGGTTTCGAGTGTGGTGCTGAAAAATCTACCCCTTCTCCTTAGCCCTACGCCTTCAAGCTAAAGATAATTAGGACACCCCTACCCCTTCACAAGAACGCGCAAAATGAGGGGTAAGGGGAAGGGCTAAGGGTTAGAATTGGGATTGGGCCTAAGTAGATTGTAAAAATGATTGTGCAACTCTTAATATTATTGTAATATTACAGTCTGTTTCACAAAACGATCTTGTAATGTAATGTAATGTGTATTTATATAGCGCATTTATCGTGTATGGCCATATGCTGTGTGCACTTAATTGTGCTCACAAACCATTCACGTGGCCTCCATTTCCCAGGTGAGTGCTTCTTCTTTGGCTCTCGACGAAGGCGGTCGCACTTTTTCCCTCTCCGTCCCTTATCTTCCATCACTGGCTCTTCTTGTCTCGTCTTATTCTATCTCTGAGGCTCTCCGTGCCCTGCTATCCAAACGAATAAGGAATTATGGATCTGATCAACTGGTCTCTGAACGCGATTGACACCATCTTCTCAATGAGAAGTTTGGGCTCGGAAGAGCCCACTTGTCCTGCCGGGACATTTGCAGCTGGATACGTAATGGACGGGTGGGAGAAGTGGGGCGTCGTGTGCCTGGCTGCTCTGTCCCTGGAGGACATTGACGATATCTACCTATTCGGAACTTTGATAACAGGGTTTCTGCTGATGGGCTTATGCAGGGCCCTGGGGTATCGACGATTGATGAAAGCGATCAGTGCTGCTCAAAACCCCACCAAGCTGGCCGGCTTGATTGAAACTATAATGGGCAGGTATGCTGCTAATCAGACTGCTGTATTAGACCGCAAATTGGAAAACATCGGGGTAAAATTAGCGGCTTTGCAACAAGATTTGGCCAGGACTGGAGACCAGTGACGGACATTAAATATCTGTGAAATTGGAAGATATTGACCTAAATTTGAAATACTTTCTTCTCTTTTGGCTCCCAGTGTTTTTCCAGCCAGACAGCCTCGGCTGGAGAAAAACAACTTCTCCCGCATAGCAAGATAAGGAAACGCTCTGAAATTCCTGCTCCCTGTCAAGGACACCTGTTGGACTCTACAGGCTTACACACACACATACACAGCTACAGATAGACTTTCACTACCGAGCCCCTTATCCAACGCCTTCGTGTGCTTTCACCCACTGGAGGGGGTAGGCAGGTCTGTGACCAGCGCTTCTTTCAGCTGCAGGACGGATGGCTGCCCGCCCTTACCGGACTATATCCACATCCCCTGTTCCAATTCCCTGTTGCGAAGTTTTGTCTTGTCTATGTGTTTATGTGCTTACTGCCAAGGCTTTTTTCCCTAATTTAAGAGCAGGGTGAGAGGGAGTTTTTTTTTTTTTTTTGCCTATCTTTCCTTATGTATCTTGCTTCCTTTTTCTAAATAATACCTCCCGCTGACTTGTCATCCCCTAAAATGTTTGTGTATGGTGGGGGGGGGGGGTCCAATTTCGCTATATGTCAGTGTATGTGAATACATGGAAGTATATGTGACAAATAAATAGCACATCATCATCATCATCATCATATACTTATATACCATCTCTATAAATGTATTTGTTTTATTTACGATCATTTATCATTTATATTTTTCTTTAGACCTGTAATGCACTCCAGAATCTGACAGATTGATTAGCTGTAGGCTCTAGAACAGTCATCTAAAATGGTCATACAGTGTTATGCCTTGATTTGGATTTCATCAATAGTTTTGTATTTACTAACACAGACTATATCTGAAGTATTTGGAAGTAGATTGCGTTTTCCTCTTGTAGAAAAATGTCATATTAACAATGTTCAGTGGTTCAATGTATTACAACCGTGTTTTTAAAAGACTAAACACTTTATTGATATAGTATACAACCAAGCACATGTGGTCAGAACACAAGCGAGTAGCATGTAATGAAGTATTAAACGTTTCTCCCATAGGACACCCAGTCTAAGCAGAATGCCAGCATGCGTCTGTAGCTTTGCTCAAGCTCCACCTTTTTGCCCTTATTTGGTATTCCCCGGTTGGTGCAACGATGTCACCAACCGAAAATGGTGACGGTTGGCCGTGCCTACTAGTAGCTTCTTTGGGGTTCTTCATAAACCTATGGGTGACATCAAGGATACTACGTCCATAACTTTTACAGTCTATGCTCAAAACCTGCTGGAACTACTTTACCTGTGCGTTTAACTGAAAACAGCGCATCTTAGAATGCTTATCAGCCAATCAGAATCAAGCATTCAACAACCCAGCTAAATAACATAAAATGGTTAAAAGTAGGCGGAATGGTGGCTCAGTGTCGCCTCACAGCAAGAAGATCACTGGTACAAGTCCCGGCTGGGCCATTGGCAATTTTGTGTGCAGTTTGCATGTACTCCCCCTGTTCCTGTGCATTTCCTCTGGGTGCTATAGGTGAATTGAATAAACTAAATTGGCCGTAGTGTATGAGTGTATATGTGAATGAGTGTGTATGGGTGTTTCCCACTGTTGGGTTTCGGCTGGAAGGCTGCATAAAACATATAGTGGAATAGTTGACGGTTCATTCCGCTGTGGCGACCCATGATAAATAAGTGAATGAATTACCATAGAAAATCCACGGTAATACAATGTCTGATTCCAAAGGATCAATTTTTCGAGTTTTCTTTACACTCACAGCTCAGCTTTTCAAAGACTTCACCCTGCTCGCTTCAGGGCACAGTCTTATAATTACACGAGCGCAATGGGTTTGTTTAAATCTGAATTTAAATGTGTCATTATGGAGCAGTTAATAAAAACACAGAGCGCCTCGGAGGAACTTTCGCTGATTCATAAACGCAGTAAACACAGATGCAGCACTCTTTATGATACCAGCCCTAAACTACAGTATTCCACATTTACACCATTATTGTCCAAAGCATATGGTTCATTTAATGCACCTGCAGCATATCATCACATCTGAATGCCTGCTAACTCTTAAGTGTGAGTTTTTATGAAGAGGCAGTAAAATAATATTTCTGAAGCATATACAGCAGGGTGAATAAGTATTAAATACGTCATGTTTTTTCCTGGGAATATTATTTCTAAAGGAGTTGTTGATGTGGAATTGAACCAGATTTTGGTAAAAAACCCAAACAATACAAACAAATGACGCAAGGAGAAAGTACTGAACTACTGAAATGTGTTTAATACTTTATATAAAAGGTTTTTTGGTGCTGCAGCTTAAAGACGCCTCTCATATGGAGAATGAAGTCACATGCATTGCTCAGGTGTGGGTTTCTCACAGACCTCAACAGTGTCAAAATCTTGATGGTTCTGTGGGTCTATCAAATCTGAGCTTTAATTCGTATTTTCCATTGGGTTCGAGTCAGGTGATTGGCTGGGCCATTCTACAGCTTGTTTTTCTTTCTCTGAAAGCATTTGAGAGTCTCCTTGGCTGTGTGTTGGATCACTGTCTTGCTGAAATGTTCACCCTGGTTTCATCTTCATCCTCCTGCTAATGTAGATGTTGGACTGAAGCAGCTGATGTTCATTTACACTAAGGAAGGGCAGAGGGTTGCTGAAGAACTACTGAGAGATTTCAGCTGCAGTCTCGGCTTTCACTGCCAGAATACACCTCTCTTTCTTCGTCTGTTCAACACTTTTTCCCTGTGCCATTTCATTTTATTACATAAAATATTTAATTTTGTTTTTTTTTGCATATATGGATTTCTTTGGTTGTTATTAACAAATTAAAACCTGACACAATAAAGGCAAACAATGAATAAATGTAGCTTATGAATAGAGTAACAAATGTATTGCTCATTGTTAGTTGTTGTAAAAACCTTTAATAGTTAAGTTGCCACCTATTTAAAGCCTTTCAGCATAATGTATATTTTCAGAAAACATAAACCAAAAACATAAAAGATACATATATAATATCAAATGTATATATATATTTGTGTGTGTGTATATATATATATATTTATATATATTTATATTTTATATTTATATCATTGTTTCCGCTACAGTCATTCTTCCATGGCGGGGCGTCACACCAAAATTCATCCCGCCACGGCTACATTACAGCTTCTCATTCAAAACATTCTTTTTTTTTAAATAGCGGGTTATAATCGCACCCAAACATATTAAGAGGTACGTGAATTATAACAGCGCAAATTTTCTGTAACTGTAGTAGTGCTGTGTGTTATTTGTTTAACTTTTTAAGGTGACATGCTGACTGACTGACTGACTGACAGGTGCGTGATGCATGAGGCCAGCAAACGATGTATAGCTTTCAGTTAGAATGAACACAGTTTCTATAATTATACTTTATTTATAGATAAAGGTCTATGGCTCTGCATACAACAAACAAAGACTTTATCTTGCTGGACTTAATAGTCGTTTCACTTTACTTCAGGATGCATTAATGCCGCTCTGTAGGTCTATAAGGGACATTCATAAATATTCCTAGCCAATCTAATAAATGTTGGAGACATTTTCACTACATAAAC
>CAIGQZ010032409.1:2607194-2634561 GCA_903798205.1 Danio tinwini
CACACACACACACACACACACACACACACACACACACACACACACACTCTGGCATGAGCACATACCCATATGAGAGTTGTGCACGTCGGACTGTTCATCACGGCTCTCCCGCTGGATCTAACCTCAGTATATTTGTTAAATGTGATATTTTATTCATCTTGTTGTCTTTATCTAACGACATATTCCCCGACTTTGGTCTTTTGAATCTATTATTGTTCTCAGGTAACGTGCTTTGGCTGAGCGCAAAGACAAGTTAGGTTAATATCCTAATTAATGTAACCACGTACATTGATTCTGCACATCTGACTGATTGCTTGCCTTTATTTTCTCTATTGTATAAACTTATTGTGCGTTATACTTTTATAATGGCCATTATTAATTATTAAAACTGATATTCATTGAAAGAGAGGGTATGTTTCGTATTTTCAATGAAAATGAAAGGAGGCAATCATGTTATAGGCTCCGTTTTGTTATAAATATGCATGAAGATGACGCTTATATAATGCAGCTACACGACGCCTCAACCTTTTTGATGTCTGTTAAGTTGCTAATATCAAAATTAAAATAGGCAGTTCCTCACATCATGTTTTCATTTTATTGTTAAGATAGTGAAACAGCATAGCCAGGGTGATGTGAATGACTTTATAAAGTACACACTCAGAAGTTTGTTTTCCATATCAAACTTGCGAAGTCTGAACTTACAAGGAGAGAATGCAGGACTGAACTGTGTGAAGGCTACTTAATTGAGGAAAAGCCCCAATCAGATCTGTCGCCTCTGTTTTCAGATGTCTCCGTTTTCCCCCATCTACACCAACACAGAGCAGCAGCGTTTTAGAATGAAAACGGCCTGTCCAGCGTTTCCAAAACGATCCGTTTTTGAGGCTCGAAAACTCCGGCGTAGTGTACAGATGGCGTAACCGTAGCAAAACTTATGCGTTTTAAAACTAAAACGTATTAGTGTAAACGGGGCCTAAGTCTCTTGTAATTGAAAACACTGATCATTTGTGATTTATGACAACCGTGGTGCGCGTCTTTCTGACCACTGGTGTAGTGAACTCATCAGAGGGTTAATGAGCAGCTGCATACTGAACTGTGAAGGCGGAGTTGGTTTATCTCTGTTTGCAGAGTTATTTCATTTTACTTCATGATAAACAACAGGCACGTACAGAAGGGGGGGGGGTGGTTTGGGATTCTGCCTTTTTTTGAAATGAAAGTTACCCTCCTTTGCACATGAATACCCAATCCGCAACACCACCGACGCTCTTCAGCTTCGTGATCAACCTGTGTCCCAATCGTTAACCAGATTGGTTAACAAGCACCAGTTTTGCCTTCAAAATGTTTTTTAAAATGAACAACCAACTTTCTGTGGTAAAGTAATTACCCTGTGTGCTATTCTACTGTGCTGCGGAGAAGTAGATTCAATTCAATTAATCTTTATTTGTAGAGCGCTTTTACAATGTATATTGTGTCAAAGCAGCTTTACATAGATTATAGTGAATTGAAACAGTGTCAGTTTCGTTTTCAGAGTTTCAGATCAGTTTAGTTCAGTGTGGTTTAAATTTCACTGCTGAAAGTCCAAACACTGAAGAGCAAATCCATCGATGCGCAGCTCCACAAGTCCCAAACCAAGCAAGCCAGGGGGGACAGCGACAAGGAAAAAACGTCACCAATTTACGAAAGTGAAGGATTAAAAAATCTCAAGATAAACCAGACTCAGTTGTGCACGACCATTTCTCCTATGGCCAAATGTCTTGTGCAGAGCTACAGGCTGGCCTTTCAGGATCAATGCGAAGACTCATCTGTCACTGGGGTCTTACAGGGATTGGTCTCATGCTCTCGACTCCTCAATGACCACCACAGCAGCTGCTCAGGATACGGCCTGGTCCAGGATTATGGAAACCTTGGGAATAATAAAAAAGGACTAACATAAGCGCAGATGCTGTTCAAATTATAATGTCTTTAGGGAAGTGTTCCCGGCTCCGGTTGCCCTAAATAATGCAGACTAACAATCCTTTAGAGGATTTGGATTTCAACAGCATGCATGTTTTATGTGTATGCAAAGAGATGTGTTTTTAATCTAGTTTTACACTGACAGAGTGTGTCTGCTTCCCGAACTGTGCTAGGAAGGCTGATCTAGAGTTTAGGTGCCAGATATGAGAAAGATCTACCGCCTACAGTTGACTTTGATATCCTGGGAATAATCAATTGTCCAGAGTGAATTGAGCGTAGTTGGCGTGAGGGGCTGTAATTCACCAGGAGCTCCCTCAAATACTGGGGAGCTAAGCCGTTCAGGGCTTTGTAGGTAGTCAATGAAATTTAAAAATTGATACGATATTTACTAGGGAGCCAATGAAATGATGAAAGAACTGAAGTATTATGATCATATTTCTTTGTTCTAGAAAGCACTCTAGCAGCTGCATTTTGAACCAGCTGAACTTTGTTAATTAGGCCAGCAGGGCAACCACCTAATAATGCATTACAATAATCTAATCGAGAGGTCATGAAAGCATGAATAAGCTTTTCCGCATCAGACATTGATAGCATATGTCGAAGTTTGGCAACATTTTTAAGTTGGAAAAAATGCAGTTTTACAGATGCTTATAGATGATGTTTGCAGCACAGAATGATGACGCATGTCGCTCAAAGATTATGTAAGAGTCACATGAAATCCTACATAACTGTTCACACTGCGGTTGCATAGCGAAACATCAGATCTGTCTGATTTAATACTGCATATGAAAGTGGCACAAATCTGAGGTGAAAAGATCAGATTCTATGCAGTTTGGGCTGTTCACACTGTCAAGACAAAGACAGATCTGAGTCACGTGGACAAAAAAATCTGATTCAGGCCACTTTTGCCTGCAGTGTGAACGTAGTTTTAGCTAATAGATTTTCAATGAGCATTTTCTTTTTTCACAGTTGAGTATGTTTTAAACATTAGTTTCCATCCACCTGTTTTATGTGTATTTTTTGAATATTACATAAAAAATGGTTAATGGAAATGCCAAGATGTGCATGAATGTTGAAAATGCACGTAAAAGAAGTGATGCACAACTTTTTATTTTTCACAAACACTTCGATGGAAACTCAATTACTGATTAAATTCTATCATCAAAAAGGTGATTTTGTTGGAACAGATCATGTAATGGTAAAAATGTGTTTGATGGAACACATCAATTGACAAAGCAGCATTTCCAGCACATTGTAAAACCTCTGAAATGTTGTTTTGCTGCTTGTGAAACCCCTCAGCCATCAGTCCGTCATCACAGTTCTTCAGTATTATTATATTATTATTCTCTCCAGAACTGTCTTGAGCATCTGTCTGCACTCTCAAAGAGCATCTCACGCCTCCAAAAGCCACCGCATTGCGTTCATTGCAATTTGTCTGCAATTTTTCTGAAGCACAGCTCAAAGAAAAAAAGACCACAGTGGCTTCTCCTACCGCACTAAACTACATTTTTCCATCTGATATTTGCTCCAGTTTATTAGGAAATTATGATTTTGTTCTCTTTGACTCATTGGATGGAAATGCTGCTTTATTTGCAAATGTTTTATGCCATATTCCAGTTTTGAGCATAAGTCTAATTCGCATCTTTGGATGTAAACACAGCTGCCATAGATTTTATTCTCGAGAAATGCATAGACTGATGTATAGATATTGAGCGTAGTGGCAATATATAACTGTTGTCATAACAGATTGTCTCTTGCGTGTATTTATGTATGCCTTCATGGTTCAGCTTTTACAGGTCGGAGATCAGCTCTTAATAGTTTAGGGTCGGCCTGACCCCCAGGAACCATGCCGCCATCCATATCTGGAGTTAGAGACAATCTTTCATTGATGCACACATTTAAGCCATCCATATCTGGATTCAGATACAATTCTTCCTTGACGCACACATTTAGAATTGTCTATTTCTGCTGTAACCAATGAGAACTGTTTACCTGGATCCCACCTTTTCTGGACTTGTGTAAAGAGTATAATTGCTGCATTGTTGTACTGTAAAGCCTGGTTTATACTTCTGCGTCAAGTGATCGCCGTAACCGACGGCGTATGCCTCGCGCGTAGCCGTGCATTTATACTTCTGCGCGCTGTTTCTGTTTTTTCTGCAATACACTTCCGAAACGCTAGCTGGCAGTAGGTGTTTATGTTTCTCTGTGTTGAGTTTCTTCGCTGGTGTTTTGTTTTTTCTGAACACTTCCTTAATGTACAAGTGGCTCAAATTCGCTCATTTTGAGGCGGGAACCAGCGGACGTGCAACAACTTTAATCATAAGGTAAACGCAAAACAACAGTCTCCATCCGGAGCTCCTTCACGGGACTACACTTGTAAACACTCGCTGCATCGGGCGCGCGGCTCTCACCTCGGCCCACACTCGTCAGCGCTACCAAGCCGGCCAATCACAGAGTTTGCGCTCTGCGTACAAGTTACATTTTTTGAGAGGTGCGCGTCAGCGTCACCGACGGTTACGGCGAGGGGCTATGCGCCGTAGCATACGTGTGCGCTTGACGCAGAAGTATAAATCGGCCTTAAAGCCTGGTTTATACTTCTGCATCAAGTGATCGGTGTAACCCACAGCGTATGTCTCGCGCGTAGCCGTGCATTTATACTTCTGCTCTCTATTTCTGTTTTTTCTGCAATACACTTCCGAAACGCTAGCTGGCAGTAGGTGTTTATGTTCCTCTGTGTTGAGTTTCTTCGCTGGTGTTTTGTTTTTTCTGAACACTTCCTTAATGTACAAGTGGTTCAAATTCGCTCATTTTGAGGCGGGAACCGGCGGACGTGCAACAACTTTAATCATAAGGTAAACACAAAACAACAGTCTCCACCTGGAACTCCTTCACGCGACTCTACACTTGTGAAAACACTCGCTGCATCGGGCGCGCGGCTCTCATCTCCGCCCACACTCGTCAGCGCTACCAAGCCGACCAATTACAGAGCTTGCGCTACGAGTACGTGTTACATTTTTTGAGAGGTACGCGTCAGCATAAATCGGCCTTAAGTCAGATCGGGCTGTGAACTCAGCTCGAGTGTGAAGCCCTTCTGCAAACTATCTTCAGTAAATTTTTCACCTTCGACCTTCGACTTTCAGTCTTCTCTTCATCTGACACACCAGATTTTTTCTTTAACTGTTTATCTTAAATCCCTACAATATATATACAGTACATGCAACATTACTGTAGTGGCTCTGAACAAAAGCTTCTGTCAGGTGCTTGAGTGTGAATGTAATGTTTGCTGATGTTTCAGTTTTGCAGTGTCCAGGGAGGGCCGTTTGCTCCTGGCTGATGATATGGGCCTCGGAAAGACGGTTCAGGCCATCTGCATTGCTGCCTATTACAGGAGTGAGTGGCCTCTGCTGGTGGTCGCCCCGTCCTCAGTACGCTTCACATGGGCTGAGGTACACACTGCTTTTATGTATGCATCTCACACCATTCAGAAATATGCTCATCAGCGATGCATTTATTTGGTTAAACAGTAATATTGTGAAGAGATATTATACAGTAGGTTAACCCTCAAAGGCTGGACAAGTTTATTTATATAGACCATTTTGAGGGACGTAAACAAAAGCAATGGTCCCAATGTATTTCCTGTTTTACATTTTTAATTTCTATAGCTTCTGAGAACCCAAAAAGAGCCACATATTGATAAATAATGTTATGAAAGCTGTTTTAACATTAAGTTATGGTTGAATTGGCTCTTGTTACAGTTATGAAATGGTTTGATAACAAGCAGGAAATGTTTATGGGCCAATGACATGACCACATTAAAATGGTCTATAGCAAATTTTGTACACAATAGAAATTTAAAGTGCTTTACATGACCAAGAAATAAAATATTCTGTTGATAAAAGATAAAAGTTTTGTTGTTCAGCTGCGAGAAATAGAAGCAATAGGTGTTGGTTAGGACAAAAACTCATTTTAATATGGAAAATATAGAATCAATAATCAGGCCATTCTGTTGATGTTGTCAATCTGGCAACCTGCACTTGCGTGGAGTCATCAGTGGAGGGGCTGAGTGAAAATGTATTTTGAACCAGAGTGCATTGCCTAGTTTAGCCACTGGGTGTTAAACTTACATACTGCACCTTTAAGTTTTTTGGACCACATCTGATCATTTGTGTAATCTGATTCCAGTGATCGCTGAAGACCTTATGGCCCGTTTCCACTGAGTGGTACAGTACGGTACGGTTCAGTACGCTTTTATGGCCGTTTCCACTGTCAAAAGGCGTACCGAACCGTACCCTACCGTACCACTTTTTCGGAAGGGTACCAAACATGAGAAAAGGTACCAAAAGGCAGAGCTTGACGCGCAGCTGAACACTATTGGTTTACAGAGATACGACACGAGCTCACGCAACAAGACAGAATGAAAACAAAGAAGCCGCCATGTTTTAATACACAGCCGAGAGAATAAAGTGTAATTAATTATACATATAATAACGAGCCCTGGTCGACCAGGTCTCAAATGAACCTTGTTGTCGTCTTGATGAACAGCCACAAAGCCAAAAAGAAGAGCAGATTTTACCCTGTGCCCCATAGTTTTTTACCAGCCAGTCTGAAGTGCGAGCGTTTTTGCTTTCTTGCTTGCACTCGCCGCGCGTCTATATTTGAAATAACAAACCTCTTGAGCTGATGATAATAGCGTGCGCTTGATTATTGACGTGCTTTTGAAACCTGATCCTGTCAGAAACTTACAAACGCGAGAGTGACAAGCGAAAAAACAAAAGGAGAAGCCGGAAAAAAAGGGGCACATTGTTTTTTTCAGCAAACGTGAACAAACTGCCATGTTTAACTATTATCATCACCTTTTGGACTATTATGAACTCCGAATGATGGTATACTTTCTAACAAGAGGCTTCACGTGCTGCTGAAGATTACAGACACATTTAATCATGAGAGGTTTGCACTGACTGTGGGCTCTATTTCATGTTGTTTTGAACCTAAATAAGCACTAAATGTATGCTGTGTGTAGTTTATCTGTAATTGGTAACATATCAGAGACTGTAAGGGTCTGTATGTGTTTATATATGTTGCCTTTATTTATTTATTTTATATAATTGCAGACGTTACAGTAGGATATTTCGCGCTGTCATTGATCTGCAGTTACAATCAACTCATGTTCATAGAAAAGGTATTAATAATTATTAATACACTTGTGTATAAATTATACACAGTAATTTATACACAAGTATTTATGTGTGGAAAGCATCTGTTTTGTGAGAAGTGCTTCTCATATTATATGTGAGTGACGCGTACAGCTTTACTTTAGACAGCTAGTGTTTTTTCCCCTACCGATAAACTTCCAGTGAAAGGTTGATGTGACTATTTTCAATGTCATATCGTTTCTTTTACAGCATTGATGTTGTAATGTAATTGAAATACATTCAGTTAAATAGACTTAAGCATTCATTTAGTTGATCAAGTGTAAAACGAGATGAAAGAACATTTAGATGCAAGTGTCAGCAGCAAATACTGTGGTAAAATAAATTTCCATATTTTAAAGACATTGCGCGGATCAATAGAATTTAATTCAGTGCTTTTTGTCAGATCTGAGACCTACTTTATATCATATATCAGTCAGACAGTGAAGATCACTGATTTTTAAAGAAATCAGATCTTAAACGCAGTGGTTTTGTAATAGCATGACAGTTCACCGGAAGCGCTTCTGCTGGCTTACTGAAAATTAAAGCTTATGTGCATATAGCCCATTTCAGTGTGTTTTGCACTCCTGTTTTGTGCTAAGCAACCTTTGTCTCAGAGGATAACAAACTGACAAGCCATTGTAGCATCCATGATGCAAGTTTTATTCATAGAGAAATTTTAAATGTGAATAGTCTATATAAGGCCGTCACGGTGGCTCAGTGGTTAGTACTGTGGCCTCACAGCAAAAAGGTCCTGGTTTGAGTCCCAGCTGGTTCAGTTGGCATTTCTGTGTGGAGTTTGCATGTTCTCCCCATCTTGGCGTGGGTTTCCTTGGGGTGATCCAGTTTCCTCCACAGTGCAAACACATGCGCTATAGGTGAATTGAATAAACTAAATTGGCCATAGTGTATAAGAGTGTATGGGTGTTCACGGCTGGAAGGGCATCTGCTGCATAAAACGTATGCCAGAAATTCTAGAATAGTTGGCAGTTCATTCCGCTGTGGTGACCTCTGATAAATAAGGGACTTAGCTGAAGGAAAATGAATGAATATTCTATACAGAGTATGAAGCTGATTGGTTGGTTCTAATCTAAAAGCAAATACGAATGAATTGTGTGGGGTTTCTTTTTCTTTCAGGCTTTCCGCCGATGGCTGCCTTCAGTGAAGCCGGACAGCATTAATGTGGTGGTTAAAGGAAAAGACAGTCTGCGCTCTGGCCTCATCAACATCATCAGCTACGACCTGCTTAACAAGATGGACAAACAGCCTCCATCCAGCCCGTTCAACGTCATCATCATGGTGAGAGCGAGACATTTATGTCAGGTGTCTCCATCTTTATTTCATATACGAGCTATTTTTTCTTTTTCTTTTTTTGTTCAGATCTTTTTATTAACATTTTGGTCAATAAAACAACAATTTCAAAAATATTTGAAAAACAGAGACAAATTATTTTTGCTCCAACAGAGCCCCCCGCCCCACTGCATCATTTCCATACAATATATTATGCCCATTTTTAATCTGTTTTACATCATGTCATGATATATACATGCATACAATACTTACAAGTGGAAAAAAAGTTCCCTTATATGTTCACTCAATTATTGTACATATATATGCACACAATGAGTCACAATAGCAAATTGTGCAATGAAGAGCACATTTAGCAAATGTAGAATAAAGAAATAAAATTATTATTATTATAAAGTATGATTTCTTTTTCAACATTAATTGCTAGACGTCTTATACTGCTTAAATGGAATGATAAATTTTCTTCAAATTTTAATCATTGGATTAGGGATCTTATGTACACAACGGAGAAGATTCGGTACTCCACCAAAGGTTGCAGTCAAAAATTTTATGTTATTTGGCAGCCAGTACTGACATGTATAGAGCAAATGGATCCAAACTTAATATTTGCAGTATGACCGTTGTTTATATGTTTCTCACATTTTTTCCTTTCCTCCATTTTACTTTATTTCCTATCTAAATTATTTTATTTCTTTATTCTACATTTGCTAAACCTATTGTGACTTATTGTGTGCGTATATATGTACAATAGATGAGGAAACATATAAGGGAACTTTTTATCCACTTGTATGCATGTACAGTATATATCATGACATGATGTAAAACAGATTAAAAATGGGCATAATATATTGTATAGAAATGATGCAGTGGGGTGGGGGGCTCTGTTGGAGCAAAGATAATTTGTCTCTGTTTTTCAAATGTTCTTGAAATTGTTGTTTTATTGACCAAAATGTTAATAAAAAGGAAATATTTGTAAAAGAAAAAAAAATCACAGGAGGTTGAATAATTCTGACATGTCAAGAGTAGTGCAGTGTAGAAACCAAATAGCAATGCATATCATCCCATAAACCTAGCGTCCTTCAAACATCAAGACCTTTAAAGCCCTCTTCTGATTTCATTATTTTTTTTTTCTGTTTGTTTGTTTTTCCTGCAGGATGAGTCTCACTTCCTGAAGAACATGAAAACGGCTCGCTGTCGGGCGGCTCTTCCTCTGCTCAAGGTGTGCTGTTATTTTAATCTTAATTATTTTTATCTTTCATAGTGCTGATCTTTAAAACACTGTGCTATGGTTAGAGTTCACAGACTTTGGCTGCATCTCAAAGCCTGCTGTGCTGCCTACATAATAAGCCTTGCTGGGCATCAGGAATGAGTAGGCTTGGAACATGCCAATTTTACCCAGAAATGTTGCCTGGAAATAAACAAGTCTTAAGGTTTTGGTGCAAAGCAAAGAAAGTAATACAGCCATAGTGTAGTAATTGAACATTTTTATTTTATTTTAATGTTTTGAAAGATTATTACAGCCATTATAAGAATTACAGTTTTCCTCCATTGGTTTGGCTCATTTCTTGAAACTGGAATTTCATTCTCAAAACAACACGGACAAACCTCCAAACCACTTGGCAATTGTTCACAACAGAATAGATTTTTCTCATTCATTTCATCAAATTGCAAATGTCTAAGTACATCTAGCCTACATTTAGCACAATTTCCAAGTGAACAGATCTAGTTGATGTAATCTGATTGTTGATTTTCAGTTCAATGGTTGTTCGCTCCAAAATGTGTCAGCATTATTTCATTGTATAAGTCATCACATGCACACTAGTCTGTTCAATTGTCAAAATTAGTCAAGAACATAATACCATGAATATCATATATGAATCTGTGAAACATTTGATCCATTTATTACAGCAACTGGCAGTCAGGAGAAACTAGAACTTGACAAACAAAGGAGGAATTTCACACATCTCAGATGACCAATCAAGCACTGTAGGCTGCATGTAATTGTCATTGTTTTTTGTTTGTGTGTTTATATTACAGTATATTATGCTGAACATTTTTTATTCTGATTTATGTAAATTACTTTATGTGTGTGAGTGATAATAGTTACCATTTCATTGGTAGAATGAGTGCAATGATGTCAAACCTTGGAGGCTACTCTTAACCTAAAATCCCAGCAATTTCTCACAGCAATTCGTAACTTTTTGATTTAGTGGCTAATTCAAATGGATTTGTATGATCTCATTCATACAATTTAGTATGATTTGCTTATCCCCCAATGATGGTTGGGTTTAGGGGTGTGGTTTGGTGCCACGCCTCCTTTTTAAAATTATACATTTTCGTATGACTGAACACACAAATTAGCCACTGAACTGACAAAACGTAAAATAGTTACATTTCCTTGAATGTAACGCAATGCCAAAGGGACAAATGATTTTTGGGGGCACTGACTGTTTAAATGAGAAGGAAATTTAGTTTTGACATATGAACGAACAGTTTTGGGAAAGATATGAGCTTTTGTGACTGAGCTATAGTGTTGTGCTGAACTGTAAGACTGTTTCAAGAACTGAGCCAAACCAATGGAGAAAAACTAATATTTTATAGTATTATAATTTTACAGCTGTAATTTAAGGTTTAGGTCCTAAGCAAAGAATGGAAGACAGCCATTTTGTTGTAATTTAGCTTTTTTTTTTGTTAAATTATTTCAGCCATAATAATAATAATTATTATAGTAATAGTATTATAATTTTACAGTTGTAATGTTGAATAAAACGATTATTTATATGCATAATTTAACCATGAAATGTTACAGTGAATGTGTCTTTTACTTGTTACAAATATTTTATCGACATTGTGATTTCAACTAGATTTTTTACTATATTGCAGCCCTACAAACTTTGGACTGTGTGGACTGCCCAATGGCGTTTTTTTTAACTCGATTGATGTTTAACTCAAGAAAAGCATGTGGCAAACAAAAAAGAAAAGCAAGTGGCAAATAGAGAGAGAAAAGCATTTGTCAAATGCCTTTTTAAAAAGCTATACGAAATGTGCTTTTAAAAGCATTTAAAATGATCTCTAAATATACTTTTTTATTGTTTGATTAATCAGCATTTAAAACATGAATCAAATATTCATTCATTCATTTTTTGTTCGGCTTAGTCCCTTTATTAATCCAGGGTCGCCACAGCAGGATGAGCGGCCAACTTATCCAGAACATGTTTTACGCAGCGGATGCCCTTCCAGCTGCAACCCATTTCTGGGAAACATCCATACACACTCATTTACACTCTTAAGGCTCGTACACACTGGGATGCTTTTCGTTTGCGTTTATCGTCAGCGTTTTCCAAAACGTTTTTCCGGATTCAAACCAAAAAGATTTTCACAGGCGTCGAGCAGAAGAGTATGCAAAATCACTCCTTGACGTTAGATGGCGCTACACAACTTTAAGCTCCTGACACCAGCTTGTAACACAGAGAAAGAAGACAATGTTGACACGCTTGTTCTTATGGATGGTTCTAGCAGCAGTTCCAGCTCTAGCGATGAATAAATGATTATTGTTCACCAGTGCAATAAGCAGCTCCACGTTCATCACGCCTCTGGGCATCTTCTTCAATGTGCGCTCGCATTGACAGTGTTGCGCTTGAGCGCCTCCAAGTGCTGTTTACTGTAACTTCAGCAGTTCCATGCACGTGAACAAAAGTGCCAATCTGATTGGTGGAGAAGGTTTAGACGCGGCGCTGTCAAAACAAAAAAACGAGCATGAGGCTTTTTTTTTTTTAAATGACGCTTTTGCGCCTGCTGTTTTGCGTGTTGGTGTGCACGATCACATTGATGCCCTTTATTTAGTCACAAAGCGTTAAACGCCAACGGAAAACGCAAGCAAAAAACGTCTCGATGTGCACGGGCCTATACACTACAGACAATTTAGCCTACCCAATTCACCTGTACTGTATGTCTTTAGACTGTGGGGAAAACCGGTGCACCCAGAGTAAACCCACACGAATGCAGGGAAAGCATGCAAACTCCACACAGAAACGCCAACTAACCCAGCCAAGGCTCGAACCAGCAACCTTCTTGCTGTGAGGCACCTATGAATCAAATAAACATTTATAAAATTGTCCATTTATTTATTCATTTAAAAGGTATTTTTTAAATGCATTGATTTATTGCTTTATTAAATGACATTTAAAAACACATTTTTTTTTTATTTATATAAAAAAAAACACATTTAAACATGTCTATTTATTCATTCCTTCATTCCTTCATTTTCTTTTCGGCTTAGTCCCTTTATTAATTCGGGGTCGCCACAGCAGAATGAACCGCCAACTTATCCAGCACATGTTTTAAGCAGTGGATGCCCTTCCAGCTGCAACCCATTTCTGGGAAACATCCATACACTCTCATTCACACTTATACACTACAGACAATTTAGCCTACCCAATTTACCTGTACCACATATCTTTGGACTGTGGGGGAAACCAGAGCACCCAAAGGACACCCATGCGAACGCAGGGAGAACATGCAAACTCCACACAGAAATGTCAACTGACCCAGTTGAGGCTCAAACCAGCGACATTCTTGCTGTGAGGCGACAGCACTACCTACTCCGCCACTGCAATCACCATGTCTATTTATTTGTCCATTATTTGTTCATCAGGTTGTCTGCGGGGTCTTAAAGTCCTAAAATGTCTTAAGTTTCAAAAACCAAATTTTAATTCTTAAAAAGTCTTAAATTCACTGAAATAGAGTGCTGTAAGTCTTAAATCATTTTAAACCAGTCTTAATTTTCTTATGTCTAAGTAAAGCTACCCTATTGGGCTGATGCCCAATCACTTTTTTTTGTTTATATTCAAGTTTTTTTTATTGCAAAAAGGTACAATTCTCAACAGCGGTTAGACATTTTCTGCAGCAAATTCTTCAAATTAAATTCCCTAATCAGGGAAAGAAAACTAGCAACACATCCCTTTACATCATGGGTGACCAACCCTGTTCCTGGTAATCGACCTTCCTGCAGATTTTAGCTCCAACCCTGATCAAACACACCTGAATCAATTAATTAGAATCTGAGGAGCACTTGATAATTACAGGCAAGTGTGTTTGATATGGGCTGCTACTGAAAACTGCAGGAAGGTCGATCTCCAGGAATAGGGTTGAGCACCCCTGCTTTACATGATCTTCCAATAATACAAAAACTATTAATCTACTAATCTAACTACTAATCCTTATTGTTTAACTCTGTATAAGTCTAAAATTTCACTCATATTAGTCTTGAAAGAGTCTTAAAAAGTCTTAAATTTGACTTGAAGAAACCTGCACAAACCCTGTTCATTTAATTAGGGATTTATTTATATACATTTTATGCTTCATTTATGAAATTGAACATTTGATTCCTCATCTTATTTGTAACTGGCACTCCTGGTCCTCCATAACAAACAAGCACAGCAGACCTGGATTTTAAGACCTTTAATTTTTATTCACAATTCTCAAAAACGGGCGACGCGTTGGCGCAGTAGATAGTGCTGTCTCCTCACAGCAAGAAGGTCGCTGGTTCAAGCCTCGGCTCGGTCAGTTGGCGTTTCTGTGTGGAGTTTGCATGTTCTCCTCGTGTTGGAGTGGGTTTCCTCCGGGTGCTCCGGTTTCCCCTACAAGTCCAAAGACATGCTGTAAAGGTGAATTGGGTAAGCTAAATTGTCTGTAGTGTATGTGTGTGAATGAGTGTGTTTGAATGTTTCCTAGTGATGAGTTGCTGCCGGAAGGGCATCCGCTGCCTAAAACATGTGCTGAATAAGTTGGCGGTTCATTCCACTGTGGCGACCCCAAATTAATAAAGAGACAAAGCCCAAAGGAAAATGAATAAATTCCCAAAAACCAGAAAAAGAATCAGAGAAGGTGTCATTAGATTTTATGTTTCAGTTATAGTACAGGTATATACAGTACAGGTGTTACAGTTATAAAGTAAAAATATATATATTCTCAATAATACACGATTGTACAAAAAAAAGTACAACCGTAATATGTTTTTATTTAGTAATAGTAGTTATAATAATAAGTACTCTTAGATTATGTGAATACTATGTGTTTTGCTATATTTTACTGTATATTTTGAAGACTAGATTTGACCTTTTGATTACACAGTTCAGAATAGCCCCTTTCACACAGTGATTCCAGTAAATATACAGAAAATTCCCGGATCAACTTTACTGGTCAATTCAGAAAAGCACTGTTTACACAGGCATGGACATTCCGTAATTTTTCCGGAAAAGAGCATTTACACATCCATTCCAAAGTACCAGTAAATTCTGACATCGGTAACCAGAAATGACCTCTAAACGACTGCGTTTGTATTTGTAAACATAGAAGGGGTCGGGCTTTGGTTGATGGTTTCACTTTTATTTAAAGGGTCACAAAACACCAAAACGCATGTTTTGAGCTGTTGACAGGTTATATGTGTCCCACGCTGCTATAAACACTATTAGGACACCTATATAGCACTAAAACGTGAAAATTAGTTGTTTTTGCGTTATTTTGAGCAAATTCGTTCTTCCGGTTTGAAACAGAATTTTAAAGCTGCGTCACAGCGATTAGATACTTGTGTGTAATCCAGCGTGGAGACTGGATGTCTGTACCGGTGAGTACATCGTGACGTCTCTGAGTGTGCAGCATTAATTCATGAGAAAGACTTTATTGTGTATAGACTCTAAAGTATATGCAGTGCAACTTCTTTAATATGCATGATAGCTTCGAAGACTGTTTTACCTGTTACAGTGTTCAGACGACAGAGAGACGCCAGGTTGTGTTGCCAAAACAAGTGAAAGAACAAGAATTTGGAGACATGGGTCGTCAGTGTTGCATTTATTAATGTACTGAAACGAGGGTTTTGTTTTCATTTTCCCGCTATGAGAGGTCAGCTGGACTTTAGTGTGGACTACAGTGCACACAACAGAAATGCGTTTGTAAGGAACATTTTTTACCCGAGAGCTTTTCCCATCTGGAAATGGTGAAATCCGGATTTGTCGTGTCCTTTTAAAAAAAAACACAGTTCCAGTGTGGATTGTCCTGTCGCTACAGATTTGGTAAGTGTGTATAATCAGTGCTCTTAGTTTGTTTAGTCAGATGGCAAAGTAAGTATGTATCGTCAGCAGTGCTCTTTCAGTTTTTAAAGACATACCATAGTGTAAATGATTTAGGTACTAAGTTTACAGTACGTTAATATCACTGCAATATTATAGTACAATATTATAGACTGAAAGATCTGCTGTAAATGCTGCTCTCTGAATGTAAACATGTAAACACCGCAATCAAACTATTACCGTCGAGTAGGATTTTTGCAGCATTTTGTGACAGGATAGTCTATATACACACGGCTTTCTGACGCTACCTATTGAGTGCATCAAGTTACAGAGAAACGCAGAGTTTTTTTTTCTACCATTCACTGTGCGGTATTAAACACTCCATTAAAACGCCACTCTACAGCAGTTCCTCGCATTCAATATCTCGTTTGTCATGGGAGACATGCATAAAATGTTCCTGAATAAAAACTGAAAGTGCCAAACTGCAGTTAAAGTCGACAAATTAATAATTTGGCAAATAATTTGATTACTGATGCCCATATAAACACAATCACTGTCTTTCTCCCCTGTGTCTGTGTGTTGTGAAAATGGTAACTCCCATTTTTGCAAAACCTTCCCTCTTTCCCTCTCCCGACACTCCCAACTAAACAGAGCTGGACACACCCACTTTCCTGAGTTTTTCCAAACTAGAGGTGTGAAAACACCCTGCTGAGACAGGGGGGTTTCGTGGCCCTTTCCTGAGTCACACCCACTTTCCTGAGTTTTTCCAAACTAGAGGTGTGATAACACCCTGCTGAGACAGGGAGGTTTCGTGGCCCTTTAAAGCTTTAGCATTCATGCAGCTGCTTTGTCCCAGGGACACCTAAAAAAGGCAGAAACGTGAACCGCAGCTAAATATTTACACATTTGACTGCATTATAAATTCTGTGGATGGATAAGTATTGTGAACAATTTCTATGAAAACATATGAAGGAACACTTTTGCGTGTTGAGGTGTTCATAATATGTGTGTGCTGGTGCTCACCGGAGCACTTCTTCACGTGCACACGTGTCAAGCAACTGTAGCAGAGGACAAACAAAAGCAGTTTATTATAAGAATTTTATTTTAATGACAACCCAGGCTCATTCTGAAAACGTAGTCCCGTGGATGTTTCTAGAGACCGCAAATTATGTAGTCGGAGGTACGTATGTCTTCATTTAGTTTTTTTAAACGAACGCTAGGGGGCAGTATGACGCCGTTCCTTTTCGCGCTCACCAGCTGACTGCTCACCTACGTGTGGAGGGTTTTCCCGCCGCAACCAGTTTGTCTCGTTAGCTCGTTATGTAAGTCGGCAGACTTGAGACGCAGAGAGGAGTTGACCACGACGACGGGGTTCGAGTCTGGGGAAGAGCCATTCCAGAAATCAGGTAAGACAAAAACAGAATCAAAAAAAATAAAATGAATGTAAATAACAGGGTGAGTAATGCGGTAAAGTCCTAAAATGTGGTACAAATCAGACTATGGCTTTTCTTTTTCTGGACTGGTTTTGTAAACCGTTGGTTGTGTTCAGGGAAGTAAGTGGGTGGGCGGGTCAATTAATAAAATTGGTTGGGCTTAGGGGAGGAGGAGGGTGGGTCAGTCAGTCGATTGGCCGGCCGGCCATTCAGTCAGACAGACAATCAGCCGACAGCGGCCTCTGGTGGGTTTACGCGAGAACAGCGGGTGTGAACGGCACTCGCGAAAGAAATTTGAGATGTGAAAAAGCGCACACAGCAGCCTCTCGTGGATTTGCAAAAACAAAAACTGCAAAAATACGTACCTGCTGGGATGTATTTCGTGGTCTCCAGAAACGTCCACGGGACTACGTGTTCAGAATAAGCCTGGGTTGAATAATGAACATAGAAACGTTATCTGACTAATATCTAGCAGCTAAATGTGTCTGGAAAAATATTCAAAGGCTTTTATTTTCGTAAACAGCTCTGATGTGGATGTGTCTGAATGTTCTGATTGGCGTAGACGTCTCATGTCAGCGAGTTTTAATCGTGAACACGCTTTTTCTTTTGAGTATTTTTTCTTCTGCTTTCACACAGAGCAGCATTCCGGCAAACAACCGGTGATGTTACAGCTTCTCTTTCTGGAAAATTGCTGGAACGAATTTACCACTATTTTCGAAAAAGGGTCTGTTCACACATATAGACCTTTCCGGAAAATTGTCGGTAATTTTCCAGAAAGGTCTGTATGTGTGAAAGGGGCTAATATCACAGTTCAGAAAATCGACAGAATTTTTCATAAATCTCCCCCTCAAATTGTATTATACACTGAAAACCCTAATAAGTTGACTGAACGAAATAAATTGAGCAAACTCGTTGCCTCAATTTAATTGAGTAATGGAGTCTCCCAGAACCTGCATATTTAAGTTTATTTAACTTGCCGGTTTGGTAGATTATACTTAAATTGTTCAGTTCAGTGTGTGTGTCTGTGTGTAATTATATACTATGAAAAAATGTTCAAAAGACAAATAAGTAGCCATTTATTCCCATTATGGTGAATAATTATACATGAAGCCCTGTTTTCTGATAAAAAAAGACCTTAAAAACGACCAATTTTTTCAAAGGATTAATAGTGATTTTGAGGTTACTATACTTGAAATCTTAAGTTTAAGCATTTTCATTGTATATAAGTTAAATTAACTCATATTTTTAAGTGACAGGACCAAAATGCAAAATTTTAAGTAATGTTCAGTCAACTTTACTTGATTAAGTGAAGACAACATTAGGGTTTACAGTGTAGTTATAATGTAAAATAAAATATTTATTATTTATATTACGTACTCTTTTTGCATTGTAGCTTGGTACGGTAATCTGACTGTGTCAAGTAAGAACAGGTTGAGCAGCCTGATGAAGGTGGCAGGCAAGCTCATCGGTTTTAACCAAACTGGTCCAATAGTGATTTACCAGAATTCTGTTCTAAAGAGAGCTCAGGCTATCCTATGCACCCCTGATCAACCATTTGTACTTTGTGTTTCAGCTGCTGCTATCAGAACGTCGTTTTAGAGTTTCTATTTGCAGGACAAATAGAATTAGAAACTCTTTTATAATGGTGGCCATTAAGTCATTAAATGAGTCCAGGAGGGAGAGAGATGCACCTACATATTGATGTATTGTATGTTGTGTGTAATATTTTATTAATGTGTACATTGAACTTCACCTGTGTTATGGCACCTTGCTGCAATTTCAGTCCAAAATCTTTACACGCAATGACCCAAAGACTGTTTAGATGCATGTCACTAATGAGAAGATAACAGACTAATGAGAAGATAACAGATGTTTACTGTATGATGACTGAAATGGCTAGCGGTCACAAGACATCAACATGACGTCAGATTGGCGTTGTACCCCAGCGTCATAGGGACATTGCATTTTGTTTGGAAATGAAAATCATGTTGACGTCAGGCTGACGTCAATGCCCATTGTCCAACCTAAAATCAACCGAGTATAAACGCCTAATGATGTTACAGCTTGATGTTGTGTGGACGTTACCACTGGATTTTGCTTGCTGTACCTGACAAATAAATGTCAGTATTTGTGTCAATATGACGTTGGTTTAAGATGTTGGCTCAATGTTGGATTTTGGTCACTTTCTAACACAACCTAAATCCTTAGACACTGGCTAGACGTTGAATTTGGCCACCTGACATCACAACCTTAATCTAACCTAATATTAACGTCTTATGATGTTGTGTGCCTGCTGGGCAATAACTACACTGATCATCAACTGGCGGCCCGCGGGCCAAATCCGGCCTGCTGAGCCGTTCAATCCGGCCCGCGACTGGATTCCAAAATTGTGAGGATCGAAAAGAAAATAGTGGTCCACACTATTAAAGCAACTAAAAATAACAACAACTGAGTCTCTTGTCAGAATAAACACCATTTATGACTATATTTAGGCTACACTTCGAAATGAGGACAGACTCAGACAGACCATGCGGCGTTAAACATTTATTGTTTCAAACAGGTGAAGATCGGGTGGGGTGTAGGCGACGTGTGTGTGTTATGAAGAGCAAGGAGAGATGCGGTGGAGAGAGGTGCGCGACGTATTTGAGGAGAGAGAGAAAGACGTGCGATTTCCGGGAGATTATCATTCGTTTGCAGGCATCCGGGAGTCTCTATGCATTTGCGGGAGACTCTCAGAACTTTCGGGAGACTTAGGATGTCGGCCTCAGGACTAAAAAAGGAGGAAAACCAATCTGGCACAACTTAAAATAGCATGGTAAATAAATAACCTGGTACCAGAACAAAACAGGCCACAAATAATGTTCGCACATCAAATGAAACGTTAAGTGGGCTTGAATTCAAATCTCAATGCTGAAACGGGCTACTCACAGTGCTTAATCAATGGCTAAAGTTACATTTCCCCTTGTTGACTTAGCCTTATTGAGTTGAGGCAAAATATCTATCACTCCTAGTGGTTGACTGTGGTATAGGTGATGGGAGCCTGAATCAAATGCTAGGCGTGTGAACCTACACTGGTCTCAAGGTTCGGTTACGATTATTATGTTATCGATTCGGTTCAATTCGGTATCTCGGTGCATCACGGTGCATTGTCGATGCTTTCCATACATAATTAGATTTTTTTCTTCACAACACAAGAATAAAATTGTATTAAAATATATAAATATATTTATGTTTATATATTATTTGTAATACAATTTTGTCCTTTAATACAAGCAGTCAAATATATGAACTGTACCTTTAATTTTACCTGCTCAAAAAAACACTCATTGTGAATGTTTTAGACAAAACTCTAACACATGCACAGAAGACAACATAAGCATTTATAGCAAATAAACTAATGTAAATATGATCCCGCTTGCTTTTTGAGCGATGTCAAGTTCTTACACTCCTATGATTGGTCTTTGTCTTCACCTGCTCAAAAGTGCTGCTCACACCGGAAGAACAGACGCGGTTACAGTCTATATGCGCATAATACACGGTTATCACAGGTAATCCGTATTAGACATGGTGAAGAATACATGCATCACAGGCACGCTCGTGTCTGGATCCACAAGTATCGCTTTAACAGCCGAGAGAAGAGGAAAATTTACCTCGCGAACATGCCAACGGGTCAAATGTCCATAGTGTGTGGGAGAGAGAAAGAGAAGGAGAGGAAGGTTGAGAGATGGAGTTTTACAGCATTTCTCCCTAGTAGTGCAATAGTGGCTCGTGCTTTACCATTCCTCTCAGTGTCGGTGAAAGACTGTCCAGCACACTCACAAGCAGTTGAATTGTGCAGAATTATCTGCTTTAAGTAGTAGGAGTGTTTTATTTACTCTCCTTCGCCATAGTATTCCATCGCGATATCTCGCATATGGGATAAATGACGTCAGTGCGTAATAACCGGTTATGATTATTACTGAACTGGTATCGAATTGTCCCCATCTGCATCGCGGTGCACCAAAGAAACAATTAATTTTAACACCCCTATTAAATGCCTTCAGTTTTGTAATGAAATTGAAAAAGTATAAACATTAAATATAATGTTAAGCCAAAATGAGATTTTTATTTGATTTTTTTCTTAAGGGGTCCAGCCCCCAAGGAGACTGTCTGGTAAAACTCTGGCCCTCTGACAAATATAGTTGACGACCCCTTCACTACAGAATGTTACGTTTACACACATCCACAAATTGTAAATGCATCAGCTTTTTACAGCGTAATACTCACTACTCACTACTCTTGAGTACTTTTGAAAGGTCTAGATACTTTCTAGGTCTAGTTCATGTTCACTAGGTCTAGAAGATACTTTAACTCTACTTGCACTACATTTTTAGGCACATAATGGTACTTTTACTTAAGTATGATTTTTCAGTACTCTTTCTATCACTGGTGACATGTCATGTGTATTCTATAGTTTATGATATTATAAAGACCAGATTTGATCTTTGATTTTGGATGACGTCATTAGCTTGTGTTTGTTGGTGCTGATAATTAAGCTCTGGTGTGTTTCTAATGCAACAGACAGCTAAGAGAGTGATCCTGCTGTCAGGAACTCCAGCCATGTCCAGACCTGCTGAACTCTACACACAGATTCAGGCTGTCCGGCCCGCACTGTTTCCACGCTTTCATGACTTCGGCACACGTTACTGCGATGCCAAACAGGTACGTTCATCAACTCAATTTAATGAAATATTAGCATTTTTATTTAATTTGATGATCATGTTTACGATTATGTTTTCTGACATTTAGAATGTTTAATGTGCTGCTTGCATGTTTTACAACAAGGGTAACATGTTATAACATCTTGCTAACATTTTATGCCGCTAATTTGATATTATTTGACAATATTTAGCATGTTTTTAGCATGAATTATTCTAGCATGTTTAAGCAATTTTTAGCATAAATTAGCATGTTGTTTGCATGTTTTAACTGCAGGAATGAACATGTTGTCAGCAATATTTCAGCATGTTTACTATTATTTTAGCATAAATGATTCTAGTAAGTTTTAGTAATTGTCAGCATAAAATGCATGTTGTTTACATGTTTCTAGTACTAATTAGCATGTTGTTAGCATGTTTTAATGTGAATAACATGTTTTTGTTTTTGCTAGCATTGATTAGCATGTTGTTTGCATGTTTTTTTTTAGACTGTTTAACAATTTGATTGCTCAAATGTTGGTGATGCTTCAGCATTTTTCATATTATACTAACATGAGTTAGCATGTTTGCTAACATGTTTCTTAATTCAATTTTTACGGGTTATGGATGAAATGGGGCTGCACGGTGGCGGAGTGGGTAGCACGTTCGCCTCACGGCAAGAAGGTCGCTGGTCTGAGCCTCGGCTGGGTCAGTTGGCGTTTCTGTGTTTGCATGTTTTCCCCGTGTTGGTGTGTTTCCCAGTGATGGGTTGCTGCTGGAAGGGCATCCGCTGTGTAAAACATATGCTGGATGAGTTTGCGGGTCATTCCGCTGTGGTGACCCCAGATTAATAAAGAAAATGAATGAATTAAATGTCAAAACCGCTTGCCATATCTCCGTCTGCAGCTGCCATGGGGTTGGGATTACTCCAGCTCCTCTAATCTGACTGAACTCAAGCTGCTGCTGGAGGAGTCTCTGATGCTCCGACGCCTCAAATCAGAGGTGCTTTCACAGCTGCCCGCCAAACAGAGGAAAGTGGTCACTGTAACCACAGACGGCATCAACTCCAGGACCAAAGCAGCCCTCAACGCCGCAGCCAGAGAGCTCGCCAAAGGATACAACAATGTGAGTGCAAACTCTTAGAAATAATGTACTAGGGCCGAACGATGCTGTATATCATTATTGCCATAATAGTATGTTATGAGAATAAAAATGTATATAATCTAGTTCCAAATTAACAATAATATACAGTCAAATTTATTCACCCTGTTAAACATAATTTCCCAAATGATGTTTAACGGGGTAAGGAATATTTCACTGTATTTCTAGAGATCCATGATAATCTTTGTGTGTTTGCCAAATAGATAAAAAAGTATCATTATTGCCATAGTACTACTGTATATGTAATATCTGTATCACAGAGAGGTGCAACACATTTCAATAATAGCATTGTAGTACAATTAATTTTATGTGCTGAGCATTTGTGTTGCATGCATAGGGTGTTTATCCAAAAATCAGAAATTATCTTTAGCCCCACCTCCCTAGTAGGTGCTGTTCTGCTATTGGCTAGATAGTGTTGTAAAAAATAAATGAGTGGAGAGAGAAAGAACCCAGTCCAGGAGACTTGAAACAAGCAGAATTCCTTTATTGGGACATGTTGGTTAATCTGCAGTCATACAGCGTCTTCGAGAAGTCCATGTGTCTGCAGGAGCCTACTGGAGGTCTGCAGTCTGAGAGTTTTATCACAAGCCTGAATTGAAACAAAGACGTCCTGTCTATAAAGTCTTCTTAGGAGGAGGGGAGATGGCTAAACAAAGCATGCAAATTCAGTATTGGAGTCAGTATGATAACTGGCATATAGGTGTTAGAAACCTGCCCAGCTACTGACCACACAAAAGTTAATCAACAAAAAGGGGGTTTCTTTAGCCTAAAAAGCATCACCCGAAGACAAAGGCAGAGTCCTTAAAGGTCTGCCTGTAGCATTTGCATCACTTTGGCTCAGCCAGTAGTCAGGAAGACAAAGGTTTAATGTCTCTCAGCTGCGATTAAAAACCAAGAATATAACTTTTCAGTTATACATATGTAGATTATTGCTAATTTGAAATTAGATTATATAAATTTATATTCCCACAATAGAAAATAAATACTAATGGCAGGAGTCATTAGTCAAGAAAAGAAAATGACAACAGCCAATAAGAATCAGAAAATCTGCCAAGCTTTTTAGCCATTGATGGTGTTTTTTTTAAAGACTTACACCAGCGCAAGACGTGTATGGCGCAATTTGTTGCAATTTTCAGACCAGGGCAACTGTATTTTTCACGATTTGCGCCGCATTGTTTAAATGGCAAATCCATTTGCACCACTTTGTGGACTCATGGGTGTGCTGGTCTGAAAAGGAGATGTGTTAAGCCGCATTATTGATGTGTTGCTATTTTGAGGAACTGAAATAGACCATCCAATTGACCAACTAAAAGCTGCTCTAAAGTCCAATGCAGAGCACGTTAGTTATGCAGGTCCAAACACTTAATACACACAGGATGTACAGCAATACACATATCTTGACATATGAAAACAATTAAAGGATTAAAATGTTACAAAAATTATTATTTTCGACATGAATATAAAAAAACTACTGCCTCCATGCCTCATCTCGGGACGCTTTTTCAGTTTATGACAATCTGCTTTTGTATAATGTTATTATTATTAGCAGTATTATTTATGATATGCATATTTATATTTGTTTTAATAAAAATAAGTTTAGATTTGTCCACCTGTGGGGTTTTGGAGATGTCTGCATCACCATATGGGGCATCTCTATAAGAACAGAACGTGTGTTTGGATATAACTCAGTTGTTTGACCATACTTCATTATTATTGTTCATTTATTCCTTTGCTGGAAATTAGAACTGAATTTAGAAATAGTTTTGAAACAAATCTTTTCCCTTAACAAACTAAATTAAATATGTAGGCTAAGGGATGTCTTCAGTGAAGTGAGTTTCCACTGTTTCCTTACTCCACCAATGTAAAGGAGTAAAGTAAAGAGAAAAGTAAAGAGAAAGAGGCTGAATGGAGGAGGCTCGTTCTTTATCCTCGTGCTGCAGATGCACTGTTTATCTGTTTTCTCGCTAGTGAAGCGATCAGTTTTTCCACTTACAAAGTCCGCTCTGTAAATAGCAAATGCACCACGGCACAACGCAACTGACTCTTTGGTTTAATGCACGTTATGCTCAAAACACACCCAGAACTCATTAAGAGAATAAGCACAACCCTGTTAGACCATGCACTGGGGCGCAGAACATATTTTCCCGTCTTTAAAATGGCAAAAGTGAATTCGAACACGCCCTCAATGATTTTGCGCCATAAGCTTTAGACTTTAAGCTTAGATTGTTAAAATAGAGCCCTAAATGTTTTGCACCTTGAATTTATTATTTTTTTTAACCTAAATTCTATTTAAATCCATCTGAAAAATACTCATTACTTGTTTCTTTTAGTATCATTAATAAATAAATGTTTTTTAAATAGAATTTCTTTAGGAAAATATATCACAAGACATATCGTTATTGAAATGCTCAACAACAATATCCATATTTCAGAGAAATGCAATAAATTGAAGTTTTTTGTTTTTTATTGTGCCAAGAATTTAGACGGGGAAACTATTTAATATCTGTTGAATTTAGTATAATTACGGTTAATATTACTTTATTAATAAGTGACTTAAACAGCATTGGTAACACTTTAAAATAATGGTTAATTAGTTAAAGGGCACCTATGGTGAAAAATCTACTTTTCAAGCTGTTTGGACAGACATATGTCTAGGTATAGTGTATAGAGCGTCATATTGGGGTGATATAAACACACCCAGTGCTTTTTTTTCAATTTAACAACATAAAAACTGTGGACCAATTGGAGCGGTTTTGAGATCGACCGCAACTTGACGTAGGAGTGCGGTCCCCCGCTCAATGAATTGATTGACAGCTGCGTATTAGCATGTCTCCATAGTAACGTGTATAATCATATCAACAAGACAGGACGTGCGCAAAGCAACCGGGAATAAAAGGTCTGTTCAGTTTGCTAGGATCATCAATCATCATCAAATGTGATCAAGAGTGAGTTTGACAAGTTTAAAATGTTTTAAACAGTGCATGTGTAGTGAATTACAACGATATACTTCAGATTTACTTCATCAGCACAGCCGCGTGTCAGAACAATTATACAAGAAGACGCTTCAATCCCGGTTTGTGGACGTTAAATCAGGTTTATTTTGTACATTAACGTAACAGATATCCATACAGCAGTGGAGATTAACCTGTATCCTGTCACATTTGCATGCAAGGACAGTGCAAAGCTAAATGTGCGTGCTGTGTGTGTGTGTGTGTCCGCGATGTATGTGTGCGTGAACTTTGTAACAACATTGTGTCACTCGTCGTTGCAGCTCCACAGCAACTGCATCAGATACTCATTGGTAAAGTTCTTACTGTAGCTTTTCCTCACACGTTACGTGAGATCTGCTTCCTTTATGTCTGTCAGTTGTCTGAGGCAGCTGAGGGCGGAGACTGAAGCATGCCGACAGGCACGTGGGAACGGTGGGCGGGGAGGACTAGCCTTAAAGGGGCAGTACACAAAAACAGCAAAAAGCTGTTGAGAGCTATAAAATACAAACTAGTGAAAGCTATAATAAATAATCTGATGGGTGTTTTGAGCTGAAACTTTACAGACACATTCTGGAGACACAAAAAACTGGAAAAAGGGCTAACCTAAGTGCCCTTTAATGTATTTACTAACATGAACAAACAATTATTAATACATTTGTTATGATATTTATTAATCTTTGTTAACATTAGTTAATGCTATTTAAGTTAAATATCTATGTTATAGTTCATGTTAACTCGCAGTACATTAACTAATGTTAACAAGTACTGTGATGGCATATATCAGATGAATTGAAGGTAAATCTCGACTCACCTCAGTGTTCACCCCTATATGTGATCATGCTGATATTTTACCAGGGATTTCTGACACAGCTTTTCGAACATGGACAATTAAAGGCCTCACAACATTGCAAGGACTATTTGATGGTCACATTTTTATGGCCTTTGATCAGCTAGCAGAAAAATACAACATCCCACTGCAAGAATTTTTTCGCTACCTACAATTAAGAGACTTTGTAAAAAGAGACACTTTGTTTATGAATCGGGAGACATCAGCTGTGGAGAGACAACTTTTTGTATATCGAAACAAAGCTATAGGCTCTTTTTATGGAACTCTTAAGGAATGTGGTACTTCAGACACAAAACATCGAAAGAGAAATGGGAAAGATCTCTTATCAAACAAATCAAAGATGATGAATGGGAGGACGCTTGGATGAATGCAAAAACTTTGAGTATATGTATGTAGCGGAGGCCAGCTAACGAAGTGCTCTGCAGGTAAACCTCACTCCTCTGACCTCTGAAGGTGCTCCAACGACAGACTCTAGAGGCCATGGTCTTGACCTTCTTTGTTAGAGCAACTGACTCCCATACAAAAATTGCCGGTTCGATCCCAACTCAGACCAGGTTGGATGCAGTAGGACCGGTGGGTTACACGTGGGGGCTCGTCCGGGATGGGAGTAGAGTTTAGGGGGGTGAGTGTAACAGAGGCCAGCTAACGAAGTGCTATGCAGGTAAACCTTACTCCTCTGACCTCTGAAGGTGCTCTAACGACAGACTCTAGAGGCCATGGTCTTTAGCTTCTTTGTTAGAGCAACC
>CAIGQZ010032409.1:2654421-2670431 GCA_903798205.1 Danio tinwini
CACACACACACACACACACACACACACACACACACACTCTCTGGGGACATCAGAGACTTATTTTACATCTTGAATAAAGAGCATAATAGGTCACCATGTAAAGATGCTTTGTGGTCTTTCAGGATCGTCAGCAACTCACCATCACTGAGATGTTCCAGAGGTCTTTCGATGAGGAAGAGATGCTTGCTATGATTGATCAGGATCAGTAAGAATGACTGTAAATGACTGTATATACGATAACAATGCTTTATGGAAAACACTCGGCTGCTCACTGGACTTGTTTTGGTCAAATGCCTCACATTTGTATGTGATGAAATCAGTAAATAAAGCCTAAAAAAGCATTCAAACTTAACTCTTGTCAGTTTGAGCCTCACACCAGGAGTTTAATGAATAAAACAGACTAGAGAGTGTTTAATTTTCAAGTAAATGATTGATGATAGACTGAAGAGTTGAATATCCAGGTGTTTGAGCTGCTTCATGTGATCTTCATACTGCTGGAGAACAACAGAAAAGTATCATATTAGCAGATCTGACAAGGCAACACCATAGACAAGTCTTTATTGTGTACAAATAGAAAATATTAAAAATAAACCACACATTTCACTATTAGTGGTGTAACGGATCACAAATCTCACAGTTCGGATCACATTATGATTTTTTTTTAGGGCGTACTCACATTAGGTACAGTTGCCTTGAACCGTGCTGAAGCGCGATCGTCCCCTCTACCGCTCGGCCTTCACTCACATTGCATTTTTTACCTACCGAACTTGAGCACGCTTACGTCATCGATAATACAACTGTTCACTTTAATAGGAAGAGAAGCACTCTCGCTCAGCACAGTGAAAATTGCTTTAGTTATATCGTTTTGTATTATTTTTATTTATTTGATATGCAGTAACACACAGTCTAATGTTTTGCCGAACAGATCCACTACTTTTGATGCTCATAAATGATCATAAAAGTCCTCGTGCTGCAGGTATTTAGAGGTTTGCTGAAGGTGCAGCTGACCTTCAGTGAGGGATTTGTATCTTGTAAAACTATGACAGTTTGTGATCATTGAAAATTAAGAATGATTAATAAACCCAAATGAAACACTTCCCCCTAAAAGTCACGTCTCGACTTCAGTTTTGGGCTTAGGCGTACTTTGCACTCACATTGCAAACGTACCGCGCCAAAGCTCAGGTGAACCGCGCTCTGGCACACCTCTTCCAACCGGGCCAGGGCCGGCCAACTGAACCGTGCCGGAGCCCGATTTGGAGTGCTCACACTTCTCAAACGAACCAGGAAATGCACCTGGGCATGGTTTGGATAGCATTGTGTGAGTGCCCCCTCAGTCACGGATCGGACCATTTTTCAGATCAGCTAAAAAGGGGAGGAGACAAATCTAGATTGCTTTCCATTAATTACAAAAACAGCTATTACTGCAAGACACTTTTGGTTTTTAACAAACAGAACTTAGAACCTGTAATTTTACTTAAAATAAAATGAAGAAATAATCAGCTGAATAAAAGTAAATAATAAAATATTCAGCACTGTGAAAAATTCACTGTTGCTGCTGCCAACGCTAAATGTAGACATCTAACATTATCATTTGTACAACCCATATTTATTTTAGTCTCATTTTTAATAAAGGATTCAGTTATTCACTCATAAATCTTCATGTTTCATTGCTAGATGATCATTTTTTAAGAATTATTCAGTGGCATATTTTTGATGGCTGGTTGTTGCCACCTATTGGTTAAATAATGTAATTGCTGCCTACAACTTTTATTTTTCAGCGACAAGTTAAATGTACATGACAGTGATTTTAATCTTTACCATAAACATCAGTGGTTTTATCTAAACTATAAACTGTTCTCCCAGTGTTATTTGACTGTAACTTCGTAACTAACACTAACACTAAAGACAGAATCTCTTTCTTGATTCGAATTCGATTTGAAGGATTAGTAAACATATGGAAATCACCATAATTTATAATTTATTAGGATTAAACTACAAGTAAAAAATATGTATTAATCCGCCGGTCACATGTGTTCCTAACCGTGGGTTGTGATCCATTTGAATCACAGATCAACCGTGAAGTCTAAAATGACTGAAACTAAAGTTGTAAAGACTAGAGATGCGCGGATCAGCTGAAATGTTACCCGAAATGAGGCCCCTCAAAGCATGCGTCTGTGACCCAAAATGTGACCTCCGGTGGACAGTAGCAGCCTCCAAAATGAGACGCAGATTCAGAGTTCCACATGAGGTTATTAATTAGCAAATAATATAAATATCACAAGCGTAAACATTAGGTGAGCAGGTTACATTGTTACCCCGTGTAACGCTACGTTACAAGATACAGTACGCAGTGATAAGCAACTTGGCAGTTTGCACCAGACGAAACACGACAGAAATTTAAATACAGCCATTCTAAAGCTCAGAATAGTGCACTCACTGCACTCCAACGAAACGGTAAGGTTTATAATCTAATTAATACATTTTAAACCTCTTTAACATTATTAAATGCACGTTGAATCACTAATATGTTGGTGTCGTCAATCTGGCAACCTGTGCTTGCGTGTGTTTTGAACCAGGCACACAATACCTAGTTCAACCACTGGCTGTCAAACCTACATACTGCACCTTTAAGACGTGTCAAAAACAGAACTGAAATGAGTAAATAAATAACGCATTAACGCATACAAGTTCTGAGTAATCATTAATATTTGGAGACAACTGCCAACAACAACATATTTTTGTATATATTGATCAATTGAGGCACATTTTGTGAATATTATATATCAATATATCATGTATATTGTCTATATTCAATTTTTTTTTAGATTAGATTAGATTCAACTTTATTGTCATCACACATGTACAAGTACATAGCAATGAAGTGCAGTTTAGGTCTAACCAGGAGTGCAATAGCAGCAAGTGCAGGATACAGGTATAAGTTATAAAGTGCAGTTACAGAAAAACTATGGTGATATTTACAAATGGATGTACTATCAACATTATATACAGGTTGTGTTAGCTATGAACAGAGATTTACAATAGATAAATATATGTGCAGGTTGCTATTAATAATCAGAAGTGTGCAGATATATAAACATAATTACAAATGTATATGTACAGTGGGTGTACATAATTACAAATGTACATGTGCAATGGGTATGTACAGTTCAAATAAATGATTTTGTGTACATATTTGTACACAGTGTACAATTTTGTGTACACTCGCTGGCCACTTTATTAGGTATACCTGTCCAACTGCTCATTAATGCTAATTTTTAATCAGCCAATCACATGGCAGCAGCTCAATGCATTTAGACATGTAGACATGGTCAAGACGATCTGCTGCAGTTCAAACCCAGCATCAGAATAGGGAAGAAAGGGGATTTAAGTGACTTTGAACGCTGCATGGTTGTTGGTGCCAGAAGGGCTGGTCTGAGTATTTCAGAAACTGCTGATCTACTGGGATTTTCACGCACACCCATCTCTAGGGTTTACAGGGTTTACTGACCATGTCCATCTCTTTATGACCACAGTGTACCCATCTTCTGATGGCTACTTCTAGTAGGATAACATGCCATGTGATTCATCTCAGACTGGTTTCTTGAACATGACAATGATTTCACTGTACTCAAATGGCCTCCACAGTCACCAGATCTCAATCCAATAGAGCACCTTTGGGATGTGGTGGAACAGGAGATTCGCATCATGGATGTGCAGCCGACAAATCTGCCTGATGCTATCATGTCAATATGGAGCAAAGTCTCTGAGAAAAATTTACAGTACCTTGTTAAATCTATGCCACAAAGGATTAAGGCAGTTCTGAAGGCAAAAGTACCAATCCAGTACTAGTAAGGTGTACCTAATAAAGTGGCCGGTGAGTGTATATTGCCAATATTATAATGTTTATTGTGTATGTTAAATTGTGTGTATATTAACATTGGTAACAGTTAAAACCGCCTATTTAACATCATAGGGAAAAAATGGTTTCCTTGCAATTTAATTTAATATACTCCTATATTCAGTTTTTAAAAAATGAGCATAACAATTCACTAGATGCTGTGACTGCTGAAATATAGAGCTTCCTCATGAAGGGCTGAATTTGATTAAAGGGTTTAAAGTCACCAATTTAAATAGACCATTTTCATTTTTTTAAGAGATATTGCATTATTTCTTCTGTAAGGAATAACTTGATTTGTAGCTGCCTTGAGTGTGCATTATTTACTAATAATTCAATGGTCTGGAATGAATTATTCTGTTTATGTTCACACAGCTGTAGACTCATTTTAGATGTTGTAGTTCATAAATTTGTCAGGTTTGTGTCCTCAAACATCTTCTCCAAAGCCTTCTGTTGTGTTTTGATGGGATTTGTGACTGTTGTAGCTGTGAAATAACTCAAATCATTCAGCGTAGTGATATAGAGCTGTAATGCGCTCGTAACCTGCCGGAACTACTTTAGCTGGGCGTTTATCTGAAAATAACGCCACACCTTAAAATGCTCATCAGCCAATCAGGATCAAGCATTCAACAGCATCATTTTTTTTATTTCATGTGTCCTCATAAAATTTCATTTAAATGTACACCCCTCCCTCTCTTCTGTCTGATTGGTGTTTATTGACAATGAGGGCAGGATCAACCTGTCACTCATATGAGATTCAGCAATAGCAAGCCACAACCCTAGCCTCTCTTATTATAGCTTGTTTCATGTTGAGCTTAGTAAGTGTGAATGTTTCCAGAGCTTATTTTTTTCTCATGTCTGAAGTGGTAAAGGTCCAGTGAAGTGCTTTGAAATGTGCATTTGTTTTATTCAATGTTTGATGTAATCTAAACTGCAAAATAAATAGAGAGTGGGACATATAGTAGTCCCTTCCCTTTAAAAAAAACAGCCAATAGGGTTTTGTTTTCTCACAGATCTGCCAGTGAGAGTGGCTAAGCTCAAGTGCATCAAAGAAAAAGCCTCTTGAAGGGGGCGGGGCATGTCAGTTACTAGAGAGCATTTGATTGGTCAGAAGATTTGATGAGAAACTGAAGAATGAGGTGGTGAATAAAACCGTAGATCCATTTGGGCGGAAGTGACAAACTACAAGCTTTACATGTTTATAGCAGTTTTATATACTCTAAATGTGAATTTTGTCTAATTTGGACCCAACTAGTACAGTGCATCTGTAAAGTATTAATAGCGCTTCACTTTTGCCACATTTTGTGTTACAGCCTTATTCCAAAATGGATTAAATTCATTTATTTCCTCAACATTCTACACACAATCCCCCATAATGACAATGTGGAAAAAGAGTTTTTGAAATTGTTGCAAATTTATTACGAATAAAAAAGCTGAAACAACACATGTACATCAGTATTCATGCCTTTGCTCAATACTTTGTTGATGCACCTTTGGCAGCGATTACAGCCTCAAGTCTTTTTGAATATGATGCCACTTGGGATCTTTGGGAATTTTTGCCCATTCCTCTTTGCTGTACCTCTCAAACTCTATCAGGTTGGATGGGAAGTGACGGTGTACAGCTATTTTCAGGTCTCTCCAGAGATGTTCAATAGGATTTAGTTCTGGGCTCTGGCTGGGCCACTCAAGGACATTCACAGAATTGTTGTGAAGCCACTCTATTGATATTTTGGCGATGTGCTTTGGGTCATTGTCCTGCTGGAAGATGAACCGTCGCCCCAGTCTGAGGTCAAGAGCACTCTGAAGCAGGTTTTCATTCAGGATGTCTCTGTACATTGCTGCATTCATCTTTCCCTCTATCCTGACTAGTCTTCCAGTTCCTGCTGCTGAAAAACATCCCCACAGCATGATGCTGCCACCACCATGCTTCACTGTAGGGATGGTATTAGCCTGGTGATGAGAGGTGCCTGGTTTTCTCCAAATGTAACGCCTGGCATTCACTCCAACAAGTTCAATTTTAGTCTCATCAGACCAGAGAATTGTGTTTCTTATGGTCTGAGAGTCCTTCAGATGCCTTTTGGCAAATTCCAGGTGGGGAGTGTCTTCCGTCTGGCCAGTCTACCATACAGGCCTGATTGATGGATTGCTGCACAGATGGTTGTCTTGCTGTAAGGTTCTCCTCTCTCCACAGAAGAACGCTGGAGCTCAGACAGAGTGACCATAGGGTTATTGATCACCTCCCTGACTAAGGCCCTTCTCCCCTGATCACTCAGCTTAGATGGACGGCCAGCTCTAGGAAGAGTCCTGGTGGTTCCAAACATCTTCCACTTAGATGGAGGCCGCTGTGCTCATTGGAACTTTCAGAGCAGCAGAAATGTTTCTGTAACCTTCCCCAGCCTTGTGCCTTGAGACAATCCTGTCTCGGAGATCTACAGACAATTCCTTTGTCTTCATGCTTGGTTTGTGCTTTAACATGCACTGTCAACCCTGAGATCTTATATAGACAGGTGTATGTCTTATCAAATCATGTTAATCAACTGATTTTACCACAGGTGAACTCCAATGAAGCTGCTGAAACATCTCAAGAATGATCAGTGGAAGCAGAATGTACCTGAGCTCAATTTAGAGCTTCACGCCAAAGGCTGTCAATACTGATGTACATGTGATTTTTCAGCTTTTTATTTTTAATAAATTTGCAACAATTTCAAAAACTCTTTTTTCACATTGTCATTATGGGGGATTGTGTGTAGAATGTTGAGCAAATAAATGCATTTAATCCATTTTGGAATAAGGCTGTAACATAAAAAAAAATGTGGAAAAAGTGAAGAGCTATGAATACTTTCTGGATGCACTGTATATATATATCCTTAAGACTAACATACTAAATCTAACACATTTAATCTTGTATGTGAATGAGAGACCTGTGTCCTGCTGGCTGGATTCTGGCGTCTCGAGGGCTTCAGTCTGGTCAGTAGATGCTGCGTGGCTCTCTGTCAGTTCACGGTTTATTTCCTCAGCACCGTCTGCATATGGAGATTAGCAGTAAGTGATGTTTTTTTTGCACATTTTATACTTTTCACCTAGTTAATTATCTAATCACTACTGTACTTAAATACATATTTCAACTATTTATACTTTGAGTTTTTTATTTTTTGCATTTCCTCAGTGTAGCTAAAGTTTGTTTTTTTATTACTACAATGTATACTTATATTTAATTCACTATAGTTCATTTTGGTGTTAATTTTTGTTTATTATTTAGCTGTAAAATCTGTCATGTTTAAAGGCCTGTAGTAAATGTTATTTTGGGGGGAGAAATCATCACCTACAATTGAAGTCAGATTTATTAGCCCCCTGAATTAGTAACCCCCTGTTTATTTTTTCCCCAATTTTTGTTTAACAGAGAGATGATTTTTCAACACATTTCTAAACATAATAGTTTTAATAACTCATTTCTAATAACTGATTTATTTTATCTTTGCCAAGATGACAGGAAATAATATTTTACGAGATATTTTTCAAGACACTTCTATACAGCTTAAAGTGACATTTAAAGGCTTAATTAGGTTAACTAGGCAGGTTAGGGTAATTAGGCAAGTTATTGTATAATGATGGTTTGTTCTGTAGACTATCAGAAAAATTATAGCTTAAAGGGGCTAATAATATTAACCTTAAAATGGGTTTTAACAAATTAAAAAACTGCTTTTATTCTAGCCAAAATAAAACAAATAAGACTTTCTCCAGAAGAAAAAATATGATCAGACATACTGTGAAAATTTCCTTGCTCTGTTAAACAATTTGGGTAATGAAAAAAATAAATAAATAAATTCATAGGGGGGCTAATAATTCTGACTTCAACTGTATATGCTGTTAGTCACAAAACATGTCAATTAAATTTGTAACATTTTATATTTCGCAAAATGTATAAATAGGGCTTATTTAGGTCACCATTATGAGCTTTACCATCTAAAATTAAAGATGCAGTAGGTGATCTGCTTAATGCTATCTGTTAGCATAATATCTTTGAGAAAACAGTGCCTCCTCTGCCATCCAAAGCCACGCCTCCTGAAATCACGAACACGCACCGTGAAGATGACAACAGACAACCCACTAGATCATGTCATTCACCAGTTAGAAAACTTTATAGTACTTTACAATACTACAATTCCTCAATGAAAAACTATTATATCTAGCACGTTTTCAGTTGTGGAGCAGCAAAACTTGTCATGATGTGCAATATTTTATGCATATTTCAGGATCACTAGTCTCACTTACTCGCTGTCCTAAAGTGACCACTGTATGCTTAGTGGTTGGCCAGCAGGTGCAGGAATTACACTTATTACTAAGCCATACTTCCATGCTATTTCAGAGCGAATATTCAGAGTAGTATGGTGAACAATATAGAGAGCGTGTCACAGGTTGTCAATGTTCAAAAATGAACCAATGTGAATATAAAACCAACTTCAGCTCAGTAAATCAGGCTAGGCAGAATAGCGCTATTCTCTGATGTTTTGTCGTTAAACTAAATGAAAATTGACAATATTGATGCTGTAAAAGGCTCTTATGAAACTGAAAATAGTCACATCAATCTTTCACCAGAAGATTTCAGTGGCTGAACAAAACTCTTGTATATGTAACCCATTTGCAAAGTAACACAATCTATATCAGCTCTGAGTGACTAAAATAGTTTTAAAACAGAACATTACCTGTCTAACAGAAATACTTCCGCCATGGATAATACTTCGATACAATATTGATTGGAGTTGAAATATTGTTTGACTATTGATTGGATTAAAAAGTTTTGATTCAGCATTTGTTTTACCACTGTCATTCTCATGTGCACGCGCAAACGGCAGATCTGCGTGAAAGGGTGCAGATGTACAAATCTCCATTTGTTGAGAGACAGTTTGGGCTATATCAAAGTTATAGAAATTGTCGGCCCGACAATATTTAATTGGATGAACAATTTTTGGTCTTATTCCTCACCCAGAATATAAAAATACATATAAACACATTTAGATCATTTACTTTAATCATTACTACTGGAATGTGAAGAGACTTTCAACCAGCACAACAAAACATGTTTCTGAAGACAATCACTTACTGCACCTTTAATAAAGGAATGTTAAAAATAATTAATTTTGCTGTACAAGTTGCAATGCTAATTGTTCACTATTTTGGCAAAATACTACTGAAATTCACATTGCAGTATTTTGCTGCCAAATTTAATTGTTGCATGTTTGATTTAATAAGTTCTGAAGGTTTTTCTAAACCCTCATATGGTAAACCCTGAAATAAAGGCATTTTTTCAGCTCAGTCCCTTTATTAATCAGGGGTTGCCACAGCGGAATGAACCGCCAACTTATCCAGCATGTTTTACACAGTGGATGCCCTTCCAGCTGCAACCCAGCACTGGGAAACACCCATACACTCTTGCAATTACACCCACACATACACTACGGCCAATTTAGATAATAGCGCATGTCTTTGGACTGGGGGAAAACTGGAGCACCTGGAGGAAACCAACGCCAACACTGGGAGAACATGCAAACTCCACACAGAAATTCCAACTGACCCAGCCGAGGCTTGAACCAGCGACCTTCTTGCTGTGAGGCGACAGCACTACCCACTGCCACCATGCCATCCCCCCCGAAATAAAGAACATTTCATCCCAATTCATCATTCTCTTAATATTAACTCACTTCTTTATTTGTTAAATATTTGAGTATGCAACGATTTCTCAAAGTGACGAGAATAAATAAATAAACCCTCAGTTGAGAACCTGCAGTGTCCGGCTCTGTCTCATTCCTCATGTCACCGAATGAAGGAGATCTAGAAGATTGTAGATTCTTGAGCTCCGCAAAACTCTCCTCCGTTTCTGTTGACAGCGGGACGTTCATTATTAGACATTAATGATAAATAGGAGTCATCTTCAGTCAAATAAACCAGACATATTGTCAGGCTTATTTAAAATAAGAATCATTTGATGATAGATTAAAAGCATTGCAGTGCAGCCCTGAAATATGGACTTATTGTCTAATAAATATCTAATAAATGATTTGCTGGCAGCTAGCTCTCTGCAACTCTCACATGGCCGCCCACTGAAGCTAAGCAGAGCTGCGCCCGGTCAGTACCTGGATGGGAGACCACATGGGAAAGCGAGGTTGCTGTTGGAAGGGGTGTTTGTGAGTCCAGCAGGGGGCGCTCAACCTGTGGTCTGTGTAAGTCCTAACGCCCCAGTATATTGATGGGGACTCTATACTGCTCAGTGAGCGCCGTCTTTCGGATGAGACGTTAAACTGAGGTCCTGACTCTCTGTGGTCATTAAAAATCCCAGGATGTCCTTTGAAAAAGAGTAAGTGTTTAGCCCCGGCATCCTGGCCAAATTTGCCCACTGGCCTCTGTCCATCCCCATATCGTAATTGACTTCATTGCTCTGTCTCCTCCACCAATCAGCTGGTGTGTGGTGTGCGGTCTGGCACAATATGGCTGCCGTCGCATCATCCAGGTGGATGCTGCACACTGGTGGTGGATGAGGAGATTCCCCCCAATGTGTAAAGCGCTTTGAGTGTCCAGAAATGCGCTATATAAATGTAAGGAGTTATTATTATTATTATTGTTGTTAAATAAATAATAAATAATTATTATTAAAAATAATTTAATTAAAATAATTTTTTATTAAAAATAATAAATAATAGTTTAAATGTCTAAAAATATTTGTTTGTATCACAGTTTGGAAAACACTCTTTATACTTTGCTGCTATTCTTCAAACCAATATGTTTTCTGTCATTTAATTTAATTTACGATTCTTTAAGGTTTGAATAAGTATGTTGTATTTTTGACATAAATATGTTATGCTTGAATGATTTTATCACTAATATTTTCTCACACACATTATCTACAAGAATAAAGCAAACACTTACTTGCATTTAAAGGGATTGTTTGCACAAAAATCAATCTGTCATCATTTATTGGCACTTCACTTCACAAACCTGTTTGAGTTTCTTCTGACGAACTCAAAAGATATTTTGAAGAATGTTGCAAACTTTTAACTTACATTTTTATTATTTCCTACTATAGTGTTGGGACTCCTCTGGTCAATTTAGGTTCACTGGCTCAGCATATTAAGCCTACAGTCACCAATTTAGGGGTGAAATTCAACTCAGATTGGGCGTCACAGTGGCGCAGTGGGTAGCACGATCAGCAAAAAGGTTGCTGGTTCGAGCCTCAGCTAGGTCAGTTGGCATTTCTGTGTGGAGTTTGCATGTTCTCCCAGTGTTCGCATGGGTTTCCTCCGGGTGCTCCGGTTTCCCCTACAAGTTCAAACGCATGCGCTATAGGGGAATTGGACAAGCTAAATTGGTCATAGTGAATGAGTGTGTATGGATGTTTCCTAGTGATGGGTTGCAGCTGGAGGGGCATCTGCTGCGTAAAACATATGCTGGATAAGTTGGCGGTTCATTCCGCTGTGGTGACCCCAGATTAATAGAGGGACTAAGCTGAAAAAAAATGGATGAATGAATGAATTTAACTCAGATTTAAAATTTGACAATCATATTGGGGCAGTAGTTAAATCTAGCTTTTTCAATTAAGACAACTAGCAAAAATAAAGCAATATTTACAAAAACAACAAGTCTGAGACAGTAATTCAGTGATCATTGACTGGCGGTTCAATCCGGCCCGCGACTGGATTCCAAAATTGTGAGGATCTAATGGAAAAAGTGGTCCACACTAGGGCTGTGCAATTAATCGAAATCCAGTCGCAATCGCGATTTGGAACGTTGCGGTTAGCTAATCACAAAAGGCTGCAATATGACATATATATTATTTAACTTCCCACGCTCAGAGCAAATGCATGCATGACTGCCGTCTGTGTGACAGTCGTCTGTGTGTGACAGTCTTACTAGCCAATCGAGTAAGCACACTTTTGTACTGCCAAATCAGAATTGCGCAACTGAACTATGCGAAACGCCCACAGTAACAAACAGGAAAGCGCGAATGGCTGCATGAGGTGCGTCTTGCTAAAAAGCAGGGGCGTAGAATAAGCAAGGACGGAGGGGACGCGGAGGAGGACCAACTATTGAAATGTCCCCACCAATAATTTAATTCACTTTAAAAAAAAATCACACTGTCAATATTAACCTAGACATGTTAACCTAGAAAGGCTGTGCCTTTCCCTGCTGTCATGTAATAGGCTGTAGCTGTGTTCAGGAAAGCAGCGCCAAAACAGCAGGTGCATTCCCCGTGCAAGAATGAGGTGTGTGAGGTCTGTGACACACACACAGGTGAGGATGGCGGCAGCAAAAAAGGACATAAAGAGCTTTTTCAACTAAAAGTGTAAGTCACATAAACTCGAGTTCGCTACTGAATGAGTCCATCATGATAATGGCGTTAATGCTCGTGTTTCGTGCTTTATTGCACAGTCTCTCGTTATAGCAGGCTGATAAAGTCTGCGAATAATATGCCCTGAAAACTAACTGCAGAATAAACAGCTAAATGCAAAAATATATGATCCCTGCCTGCCAGTTCTCCTGATCTCTCAGAGTAACGTGTGCAATTTCGGTTGAAACAGTTTGTCAGGAAAAACTCCAGCCTGTGCTTCATCTTATATTAATACTGATATATGAGACATGTTTCATTTGCACTACGGCTAAAATAAATGGAAGTCTTTATTAAACTTTCTCTTTATCAGTTAATAAACATTCTTTTAACTTTAGTCTGTCAGGCCTGTAGCCATCTTTTTGAATGGGTTATTTTTGCAGTTATTCGCCTGATTTTCTATTTATTTATTTATGAGGTATAAATATTACATTTTAGTGACATTTTAAGAACAAATTTTTGCTGCATTATCTTGTCGGATGTTATCATAAACACTTTTTGATATACCAAAATTTAATTTAAACCATTTTGTCAAATTGCTTATCACACTATTTTACTATTTTAAGTGTTTATTTACAAATGTGCATTTAAACTGTAAGTTTAATATTACAGTTTTATAAAAATAATGAAAATTTATAATAAACAAATGAAAATCTACTTTTAATATACAATTTTATTATCTTTCATCACACACACACACACACACATATATAAGTACAATTTCAGAGATGTTTGCTAATATAAGTTAATATCTTTTAAGCTCCTTTTTTAACTAACACTCACTGCATTTTAGCAGTAAGAAGCTAAAATACAGATTATTGAATTATTCACTTGACTACAAAATTAAATCGCAAATCAAATCGAAATCGCAATATCTGTAAAAAAAAAAAATTGCAAAAGTATAAGAATTAAAAAGTATAAACATTATGTTAAGCCAAAATGAGATTTTTATTTGATTTTCTTCTTGGGGGTCCGGCCCCCAAGGAGACTTGTCTCGTAAAATTCTGGCCCTCTGACAAATATAGTTGATGACCCCTGCAGTAATCCATGATTTTGTGACCACTTGGTTAGATTACTGTAATGCACTGTATATGGGGAGTAGCAGGTCAGCTATTGCCCATTTCGTTCATTCATTCATTTTTCTTCTGCTTAGTCCCTTTATTTTTCAGCGGTCACCACAACGGAATCAACCGCCAACTTATCCAGCATATGTTTCACACACCTGATACACTTCCAACTGCAACCCAGTACTAGGAAACACCCATACACACTCATTCACACTCATTTACTACAGCCAATTTAGTTTCTTCATTCCACCTATAGCGCATGTGTTTACACTGTGGGGGGAACCATGGGAGAACATGCAAACTCCCCACAGAAATGACAACTGACCCAGCTAGAACTCGAACCAGTGACCTTTTTGCTGTGAGGCCACAGTGCTAACCACTGAGCCACCGTGCCGCCCCCTCTTCCATGTTTTCATTTAAATCAGATCTTAAAATGTTAGTTTTTTTTCCGTTGGCCTTTGACACCTGATTTGACCAAATAGTTATTTTAATTTACATGCCTTTTTAGATTGTTTAGCTATATTTTACCTTAAATTTGATGAATTTTATATACTATTATGCTTATTTTGGCGCAGTGGGTAAGCCGAAAAGCCGACTAAGCCGAAAAAAAATGAATGAATGATCATGCTTATATTGTATATTTTTGTACAGCACTTTCTGTACAGCTCCCTTCTGTGTTTTTTAAAGTGCTCTATAAATGAAGTTTGACGACTATAAAGGTCAATGGTTACCGGTTTTCAACATTCTTCAAAATATCTAACATAAAAAAAACATATAGAAATACTTTATGTTGAGTAAATGTACATTTTTTGTGTGTTTAAACAATCCATTTAATGTGCTTTCTACTGTATTTTATATACATTTTGATTTGATGCTAAAATAAACACAGTTGAAGTCAAAATTATATATATATATATATATATATGTATGTTTCTTTATTTAACCAGATAAATAAAAACATTATCAAGATCTCATTTACTAGGGTAACCAGCACTGTGCTACGTCCGACAGATCGCACTATTATGTTTTTCTCTTCTTTTTCATTCTTTTACAACCTGTTTTAACACATTTTTATCTGGTTTTATCAGTTTTTTTTATTATCTGTTTTTATTTTTTCTTACACTTGTATTTTTTTATTCTTGTTTATGTAAAGCACTTTAAATTGCCACTGTGTATGAAATGTGCTATATAAATAAACTTGCCTTGCCTTGACCTGGCCAAGAGGTCCGCAACACACAACATTATTGTTAACCCCAGTGAAATTATTATTTTTCTAATATTTCCCAAGTGATGTTTAATTGAGAGAACACATCTCTAAACATAATAGTTTTAATAACTCATTTCTAATAACCGATTTCTTTTATCTTTGCCATGATGAGCACATAATATTAGACTAGACATTTTTCAAGATACTAGTATTCAACTTAAAGTGACATTTAATGGCTTAACTAGGTTAATTAGGCAGGTTAGGGTAATTAAGCAAGTCGTTGTATAACAGTGCTTTGTTCTGTAGACAATCCAAAGCAAATATTGCTTAAGAGGGCTAATTAAAATTTAATAAAAAAATTAAAACTGCTTTTATTCTAGCAGACATAAAAGAAATAAGACTTTCTCCAGAAGAAAAAATATTATAGGAAATACTGTAAAAAATTCCTGAATCAGTTAAACATCATTTGGGAAATATTTGAAAATAAAGCAAAAAAAGTCCTTAATAATTCTGACTTCAACTGTACATCACACAATATATTTGTATTATTTGCGTGTTTTCCTCACCCAGCGGTGGTGAAGCCGCATCAGGGATGACCTCGCCAATGTCTCCAAAAATGAACCTGATCTTCTGGTCTGCGTGTTCTGTGTTTGAGGAGCCATGGACGGCGTTTTCCAGCACGTCTTTAGCGAATCGAGCTCTCAGTGACTCAGGAGCTGTTAGTCGGGCTTGGTTGGGATCTGTGGGGCCCATGGCGGCTCTCCACTCCTGCACTGCGTTTTCCTTCGTCAGAACCAGCATCGTACATGGACCACTACACAGAAATCATCACACCAAGCTTAGTAGAGTCTAGTCAAATATTATGTGCTGTCATGACAAAGATAATGAAATCAGTTATTAGAAATGAGTTATTAAAACTATTATGTTTATAAATGTGTAAAAAAATTTCCGTTAACAGAAATTGGGGAAAAATATACAGGGGGGCTAATAATTTTGGCTTCAACTGTACATCTAAGATGCCTTGAGTAAATCAATGGGCTAATTTTGATTCTTGGGTGAACTAACCCTTTAACACTTGCTTTGAATGGAGTACTCACCGGCACATGTAATCCACTAGCTGGCTGAAGAAGGGTTTGTCGCGATGCTCTTTATAAAACTCCTCTGCCATCTCTCTGGATAGAATAGTGTCCTTCAGTTGGGAAATGGTGAATCCTTTGGCCTGAATCTCCTCCAGGATCTCCTCTGATGAGCAGATACACACAAGGTCAACAGTGAGTTCCAGCGGTGATCCTTTGGGTTTATTCTTAAACTACCTTTTAAAAACTCTGGGTTGGTAAGATTTTCACCCTGTCCCCCCAATTTTGGAGTTTGCAATTGAATCCATCCATCCCAATCCATCCATTCATCCATCCCCATACATCCATCCATCCTAATCCCCAGCCATTCATCCCAATCCATCCATTC
>CAIGQZ010032409.1:2671421-2682723 GCA_903798205.1 Danio tinwini
CACACACACACACACACACACACACACACACACACACACACACACACACACTGTATGATCAATAGCACACAACATATAAACACACATTGAGTTGACCCTCATAATGCATTCAAAATCTGTACACTGTTTTCATGCTCTAGGTCCAAAGAATTGCTGTTTTATAAATACTAATACTAGAATAATTATCAATGTGTATGAAATGTGCTATATACTGTAAATAATAATCAACTTTATTTTACATGTTTTCAGGGTCAAACAGATCTGAACACATTATGAGGTTAAGCAGGAACATTCAGATGAAGGTAAAAGTCATTAAATGCAAGTGTTATTGGTATTTTTACCTGTCCGGTTGCTCATTTTTAGCCTTGAGGGGGTCTTTGGGTCCCAGAATGTTCCTCCAGTGCTCCACTGCTCCTTCTTTTACTAAAGCTAATGCTAACACCGGCCCACTGTCAACCACATACAGTTAATATATAAAATATAATATATAATATGTAAACAGTCTAAATATAAATTTGGGCAAAATTAAAAGACACTTGAAAATTCTCAGTTTCTCTGTATTTACTGGATATTTATTACAACCAAAAATCAGAAAAAGTTGGGGCAGAATGGAAAACACAAATAAAAAAGAAAGTAGTAATTTCCAAATTTACTCTGACTTATATTTCATTGCAGACAATATGAACACAAAATATCTTATGTTTTGTCTGGTCAACTTCATTTCATTCATTTGAAGTGGGACATTCACATAGACTCCATTGTAAAGAAAGCCCAGCAGAGACTGTACTTCCTTCGCCAGCTGAGGAAGTTCAACCTGCCACAGAAGCTGCTCGTACAGTTCTACTCAGCTGTCATCCAATCCATCCTCTGCACTTCAATCACCTTCTGGTTCAGATCAGCTGCCAAAACCGACCTCCGACTACAGCGAATAGTCCGGACTGCTGAACGAATCACTGGCACTACACTTCCTACACTTCAAGAACTTTACTCTTCCTGAGTGAGTAAAAGGGCTCGTAAAATCACTCTGGACGCCTCACACCCAGCACACTACCTGTTCGAACTGTTACCGTCTGGTCGGCGCTACAGAGCACCAAGCACAAAAACAGCCAGACACAGGAAAAGTTTCTTTCCTCAGGCCATCTACCTCATGAACAGTTAAATATTCCCCTACTGTGCAATAAACGTGCATTACTTTCTCATACGCACTTGTACACAGCACCTTATAACCAGTATATTTACAGCATATCTGTACATACAACTCAACATCCAGATCTTTTTGACTAACTGCATCTCTGTTTAATGTTTAATGTTTATTGCCTTTTCTTGTATTTAATTTTGTGTTGTCACTTGTCACTTGTACACTGGAAGCTTCTGTTGCCAAAACAAATTCCTTGTGTGTGTGAAGCACACTTGGCAATAAAACTGATTCTGATTCTGATTGTAAATATACATCCTTTCCTGTCATTCAGACCTGCAACACATTCCAAAAAAGTTGTGACCGGAGCAGCTAAGGGCTAGTCATCAGGTAAACTGGTGAAATAATGATGTGATTTGAAACAGGTGATGTCAACAGGTGATTATAATTATGATTTTGGTATAAAAGCTGCATCCAAGAAAGGTCTAGTCCTTTAGGAGCAAAGATGGGCCGAGGATCTCCAGTTTGCCAACAAATATGTGGGAAAATGATTGAAATGTTTAAAAACAATGTTCCTCAAAAAAAGATAGGAAGACATTTGGATATTTCACCTTCAACAGAGCAGAACATCATCAGAAGATTCAAAGAATCTGGAGGAATTTCAGTGCGTAAAGGACAAAGGCGCAAGCCTAAGCTGAACAACCATGATTTCCTAACCCTCAGGCAGCGCTGCATCAAGAATCCTCATTCATTTATAAGCCATATCACCACATAGGCTCAGGACTACTGCGGCAAATCTTTGTCAAGTACCACAATGCACATGCACAAGTGCCAGTGAAAACTGTACTTTGCCAAACGGAAGCCCTATGTTAACAGTGTCCAGAAACGCCGTCGACTTCTCTGGGCTCAGAGGCATCTGGGATAGACCATCACACCATGGAAACGTGTACTGTGGTCAGATGAATCAGTATTTCAGGTATTTTTTGGGAGAAATGGATTTTGTGTGCTCCGGACCAAAGAAGAATCATCCAGACTGTTACCAGCAACCAGTCCAAAAGCCAGGGTCTGTCATGGTGTGGGGTTGTGGTAGTACCCTTGGCAAAGGTACCTTGAACTTCTGTTATGGCACTATTAATGTTGGAAAGTACTTTAGCTGCGTCCCAAATGGTACGCTATACACTATGCACTCATGTACTATGTACTTATGCACTTACACACAGTATATGTAGTGTCGTCCCAAATGGAACACTAATGGTTTTTTTGCTAAGTCACTCTTGTAGGAGAATTTTGCTTTCATAATCCAAAATAAATAAAGTTATCCAACATGTGCGCTCGATAGGTCCTCCCCGTCCGCTATGTGACCAAAGTTGCAATCGTTGAGTGTGTGAAGTGTCCATCATTCCACACGTCATTTTACCGGTTAAATAAGTGCATCATCCGGGTAATTAAAGTGCACTTATTATTTTTAGAGTTTTCAGTGTGAAAGCACTACTTACACTATTTATACTACAAAATGACGTAGAATAGTGCATAAGTATGCGATTTGGGATGCACCCATAGAGATTTTGGAGCACAATATGCTGCCTTCTTTTTCAGGGATGTCCATGCATATTCCACAAGACAATGCAAAACCAAATTCTGCAGTCCTGGCTGCAGAGGAAGAGGATACAGGTACTTGACTGGCCTGCCTGCAGTCTCCAGTAGAGAATGTGTGGTGCTTTTTGAAGTGCAAAATACAACAACAAAAACTCCAAATGTTTAAATTTGGAAATGTCATAAGTATCTTCCCAAGCAAAGCAAAAGTTTTACTCAAAAACATAAATGTAAAAGTGTAGTATGTGTGCGAGTGGTCGTGTGTCTGTGTTTATATGTCTGTGTGTTATGTTTGTGTGTGCGCTTTTTTATGTGTGAGTTTGTGTGCTTGTGTGTCTTTGTTTGTGTAAGTGCACGTGTGTTATAAATATGTGCGTTTGTTTGTGTATTTTTTTAATTGTTTGTTTGATTTAAATGTGCACGTGTTTGTATTTGTTTGTGTTTGAGTGCACGTGTTAGGGCTATATATGTTTTTGTTTGTGTGCATTTTTTTTGTGTCTGTGTGTGTTTGTTTGTTTGTTTATTTGTTGAGAGTGTGCATGTGTGTGTTGTTGACCTGGTCATGTTCTCCATCAGGCTGTTGAAGTATTTCTCCTCCACATGAGTGCTGTAGAAGAGTCGCACTTGCTCCTCCGTCAGCATCAGCTCTTTCTGCATCGCCACTCTGAAACCAGCCTGACGGATGCGGCTCAGGATCTCCTCTGAAACACACACATTCACAGACCGTGAGTCTTCATATTTCATTACAGTTTTTTCATAGTTAAAGTTTCAGACACAGCTGAACAAGAGGACATCATCAAAAGTACAAATAAATAAGTAAATCAATCCATTAATCTCCAATCAATCAATCCATCCATCCATCAATCTCCAATCAATCCATCCATCCATCAATCCACCCATAAATCTCCAATCAATCTATCCATCCATCCATCAATCCATCCATCCATCCATCCATCAATCTCCAATGAATCCATCCATCCATCTATCAATCTATCCATCCATCCATCCATCAATCTTCAATCAATCCATCCATCAATCTCTAATCAATCAATTCATCCATCCATCAATCTCCAATCAATCCATCCATCCATCAATCTCCAATCAATCCATCCATCCATCCATCAATCTCCAATCAATCAATTTATCCATCCATCAATCTCCAATCAACCCATCCATCCATCAATCTCTAATCAATCCATCTATCCATCAATCTCCAATCAATCCATCTATCCATCCATCAATCTCCAATCAATCAATCCATCCATCTCCAATCAATCCATCCATCTCCAATTAATCCATTAATCCATCCATCAATCTCCAATCCATCTATCCATCCGTCAATCTCCAATTAATCTATCCATCCATCCGTCAATCTCCAATCAATCTATCCATCCATCCATCCATCCATCAATCTCCAATCAATCCATCTATCTATCAATCCCCAATCAATCCATCCATACATCAATCCCCAATCAATTCATCCATCCATCAATTTCCCATCCATTCATCTATCCATCCATCAATCTTCAATCCATTTCCCCCTCCCTCCATCCATCAATCTCCAATCCATCCATTTATTCATCCATCATCAATCTCCAATCAGTCCTTCCATCTATTAATCTCCAATCAATCCATCCATCCATCCATCCATTGATCTCCTATCCATCCATCCACCCATCTCCAATCAATCTATCCGTTTATCTCCAATCAATCCATCATTCATCAATCTTCCATCCATCCTTCCATCCCTCTCTCCTTTCATCCATCCATCCATTTACAATCAATCAATCCATCCATCCATCTATCATCAATATCCATTTAGTCCATCAAGCCATTAATCTTCAATCAATCATTTAATCCATCATCCATTCATCCATCAGTCTCCAATCAATCCACCCATCCATCCATCATCAATCTCCAATTAGTCTATCCATTCATCCATCCATCTCTAATCCATCCATCCATCATAAATCTCCAGTCCATCCATCCCTCTCTCTGTACCACCCTCCCTCCCTCAATCCATCCATCCCTCCCTCTATTCATCCATCTTTAAGAAAAAATTTGTCTTGCGCAATCGAGAGAACAGAGAACATTTAGTGACAATATAAATATTAATAATACATAATCAAGACACAGACACAGCAAAAAAAAAAAAAAACAATTCCTAACATATAACAAAGTAATTGTTAATGGAACAGCAACAGTGTTGTTTTCATTAAGTGTTCTGAAGCTGAAATGAAAGTTTAATATAATTAAACTTGGTGCCTTGCCAACTAACTGAAATAAATTAATACTATTAAAAATAAATTGAATTTGCATGAATGCATTGGAAATAATATTGAATTTAAATAGAAATAGAAAGTAAATACTAGTGATACTTAAATCACTCAAAGTAAATTTGTAAACTAAAAAACACAATTTCTAAAACTGATAATATATTAAGGTATTGCAATCATTTAGCAAATTATTAATAAAGTATTATGTTGCGGAAATAATAAGTACATAACTAATACACCAATTTCAAAAGTAAATGTACAATAAAACTATAATAACAAATAAAAACATAGTTTTAAAATGTATTAAAAATAAAGCTAAACAGAAATACTACAAATTAAGAATAAAGGTTAAAGAAATCATGGTAAGCACAGTAAAAATGGGAAAAGTGTATAACAATATTTACTAAATTAAAATATCAATTAATAAAAACCTTTTAAAATAAATGTAATATTTTTAAATGCTATATACAAAACAAATTCTATTTGATGAACATATCATTCATTCATTCATTTTCTTTTCGGCTTAGTTCCTTTATTAATCCCCTATAGCACATGTGTTTGGACTTTTGGGGGAAACTGGAGCACCTGGAGGAAACCCACGCCAACACGGGGAGAACATGCAAACTCCACACAGAAATGCCAACTGACCCAGCCGAGGCTCGAACCAGCGACCTGTGTCACCCATATCTAATATTGATGTTGAATATTATTCATTATATATATTCATCAAGGGTGGCGCAGCGGGTTGCGCTGTTGCCTTACAGCAGGAAGGTCGCTGGTTCGAGCCTCGGCTGGGTCAGTTGGCATTTCTGTGTGGAGCTTGCACTATACATGAATTGAATAAACTAAAATGGCCATAGTGTATGAGTGTGTGTGTGAGAGAATGTGAGTGTATGGGTGTTTCCCAGTACTGGGTTGCAGCTGGAAGAGCATCCGCTACATAAAACATATGCTGGATAGGTTGGCGGTTCATTCCGCTGTGGTGACCCCTAATTAATAAAGGGACTAAGCTGAAAAGAAAATGAATAAATTAATATTGGAAGAAAAAGGAAAATTTATTTCAGTCATATTAAATGTAAGGCGACGCAATGGCGCAGTAGGTAGTGCTGTCACCTCACAGCAAGAAGGTCGCTAATTCGAGTCTTGGCTGGATCAGTTGGCGTTTCTGTGTGAAGTTGGCATGTTCTCCCTGCATTCGTGTGGGTTTCCTCCAGGTGCTCCGGTTTCCCCCACAGTCCAAACACATGCGGTACAGGTGAATTGGGTAGGCTAAATTGTCCGTAGTGTATGAGTGTGTGTGGATGTTTCCCAGAAATGTGTTGCGGCAGGAAGGGCATCCGCTGCGTAAAAACGTGCTGGATAAGTTGCCGGTTCATTCCGCTGTGGCGACCCCGGATTAATAAAGGGACTAAGCCGAAAAGAAAATAAATGAACTGAATGTTTTAATAACTTTTTAAGTGAGGTTTATTTATAAACTAATTTCGAGAGGATCACGTGATTATGATTGAACTCGGCTGGTCATGCCATGCCGATGGTCATGCAACCATGTATGACCAACCAATCAGACGATTCCTAATCCACTAAAAGAGCCCAGCCACTAAAAGAGACTAGCACTGCGGCCTCACAGCAAGAATGTCACCGGTTCAAGTCCTTTAACAGACTGGCTTTCGTTTCTGTGTGAAGTTAGCATGTTCTTCCCGTGCTCGAGTGGGTTTCCCCTGGGTTCTCCGGTTTCCTCCCACGTTCCAAAAAGCATGCACTACAAGTTAATTAAACAATCTAAATTTAGCACTAGTCAAACTTTTATAAATCAGCATATCTCTCCATAGCAATTATGTTCTGTCATCAACTCTTATCAAAGGGGTGAGTTCTCGAGATCTACCTGAGCTCAAAGCTCCCCTCTCGCCCTGCAAACGGGAGGGAGCCCAGGGCTCAAGGACCTTTTGAGCTCAGGGCTCTCTCCCGGGACAGCATGCCAAACTTGCTTATAATCAATCATCAGCTAAGTGTGAACTCTTGAAAGCTAATAAAAATCATGAAAGCTCATAAAATTACTAAAACTTAAAAAAAAAAACATTAATTATAATTTACACCATTTACAATTTACATGAACTAAACAACTGATTATAGTGGTTTAATTAAAAAACTAAAGCAAAAAAACTTACTATAACATAATAATAATAACAATGCTAAGTGAGAAAAGCAATTGTTTCTTCAGTGTGATGTGATGGTGCTGGTGGAGGATTATGCATTTATATTAACAAAGCGTGGTGCACAAACTCTGTCATCGTTGGGAGACATTGCTCTGTTAACCTGGAATTTCTGATGGTCAAATGCAGACCGTTTTATCTGCCACGGGAGTTCACCTCCACCTTTATAATCGCTGCTTACGTTCCACCCGATGCTGATGCAAAGCTTGCTATGAATGAACTTCATGCAGCCATCAGCAAACAACAGACTGCTCACCCGGAGGCTGCTTTTATTGTTGCGGGGGATTTTAATCACTCAAACTTAAAGACAGTGCTCCCCAAATTCCATCAAAACATTTTCTGTCACACACGGGGAAACAAGACTTTGGACCAGGTATACACAAACATGGCTGAAGCCTATGCTGTTACCCCCCTCCCCCACCTGGGTCAATCAGATCACCTTTCTTTGTTCCTCACCCCCCGATACTCACCCCTCATCAACCGTGTGAAGCCATCAGTGAGGACCATCAAAGTGTGGCCAGCGGGGGTAGACTCCACACTCCAGGACAGGTTTCAACACACAGACTGGAGTATGTTTGCTTCCCAGGCCACATGTGGCTCTCACACAGACATTAACAGCTACACTTCCTCTGTTCTGGAATACATCAACACCACCATTGACAGTGTTACAACCCAGAAACAGATCACCACATACCCAAATCAAAAGCCATGGATGAACAAGGAGGTGCGCCTCCTGCTGAAGGCACGCAACACTGCCTTCAGATCAGGGGATGCACAGGCCTACAGCACTTCCAGGGCTAATCTGAAGAGGGGCATCAAAAAGGCCAAGCACTGCTACAAGCTAAAGCTAGAGGAGCACTTTTCCAACTCTGATCCTCGGCGCATGTGGCAGGGCATACAGGCCATCAGCAACTACAAACCCAGCCATTCCACACCCACAGCCACAAATGTCTCCTTCCTGAACGAGCTTAATGACTTTTATGCCCGCTTTGAAAGAGACAATAATGAACCCTACATCAGGATCACTTCCTCAACCGACCACTCACCCATTACACTCACCTCCTCAGAAGTCTACACTGCACTGAGTCGGATCAATGTGCGTAAGGCTGCTGGACCAGACGGTATTCCTGGGCGTGTCCTCAAAGCATGTGCAGAACAGCTCGCTGGGGTATTCACAGACATTTTCAACCTGTCCCTTAACCTAGCAGCTGTGCCAACATGCTTTAAAACCACCTCTATTGTGCCAGTGCCGAAACACTCCAGCCCAACATGCCTGAATGACTACCGCCCGGTAGCACTCACACCCATCATCATGAAGTGCTTCGAGCGGTTGGTCCTGGCACATCTGAAAGACTCTCTGCCATCCACACTGGACCCACATCAGTTTGCCTACCGTGGCAACAGGAGCACAGAAGATGCAGTCTCCATAGCACTGCACTCTGTACTCACACACCTGGACAATAAAAACACTTATGCACGAATGCTGTTTGTTGACTTCAGCTCAGCATTCAACACTGTCATACCCTCTAAGTTAATGATCAAACTTAGAGACCTGGATATAGACACGTCTCTCTGTAACTGGGTTATGGACTTTCTGACTAACAGACCTCAGAATGTTAGATCAGACCACATTTGCTCCACCACCGTCACACTCAACACTGGTGTACCACAGGGCTGTGTGCTGAGCCCTTTCCTCTACTCCCTTTTCACCATCGACTGTAGGCCTGTGAACAGATCCAACGTCATCATCAAATTTGCAGATGACACCACAGTGATTGGTCTAATCAGCAACAATGATGAGACTGCCTACAGGGAGGAGATACAGCATCTGGCCACGTGGTGCACCAACAATAATCTGCTCCTTAACACCGACAAGACCAAGGAGCTCATTGTGGACTTCAGGAAGGGACGAACAGGCTCACATGATCCCATCTACATCAATGAGATGGCCGTCGAGCCTGTATCATCCTTCAAGTTCCTGGGGACCCACATCTCCAAGGACCTTTCCTGGACCACCAACACCTCCAGCCTGGTCAAGAAGGCTCACCAGCACCTATTTTTCTTAAGGCAACTTAAGAAGAACCAGCTGTCATCAGCCGTCTTGGTGAACTTCTACCGCTGCACAATAGAAAGCATCCTGACGAACTGTGTCACAGTCTGGTATGGAAGCTGCTCTGTTGCGGAGCGTAAGGCACTGCAGCGGGTGGTGAAAACTGCCCAACGCATCACAGGGACCACACTGCCAGCCATAGAGGACATCCAGAGGAAACACTGTCTGCGCCGAGCACGCAGTATTCTTAAAGATTCCTCTCACCCTGCTCACAGACTGTTTTCTCTCCTGCCTTCTGGCAGGCGCTTCAGGCTCCCCCGGACAAAAACCAGCAGACTAAAGAACAGCTTCTTCCCCAGAGCTGTCTCCCTCTTGAACTCTGCTCCCCACTGACTTTTTGCCCCCCTAATACACCCCACTCTCCTCTCCTCATAACTCAGACTCATCATAATCACTGCACTACTTAACATTTGCACATTTAAAAATTGCACATATTCATTGCACTGATTCATTTATTTGAACTGTACACACCTACTGCACATGTACATTTGTAAATTATGTACACACCCACTGTACATATACATTTGTAATTATGTTTATCTATCTGCACACTTCTGATTATTAATAGCAACCTGTACATTATCCATCTATTGTAAATCTCTGTTCATAGCTAACACAACCTGTATATAATGTTCATAGTACATCCATTTGTAAATATCACCAGAATTTTTCTATAACTGCACTTTATAACTTATACCTGTATCCTGCACTTGCTGCTATTGCACTCCTGGTTAGACCTAAACTGCATTTCGTTTCCTTGTACTTGTACATGTGTGATGACAATAAAGTTGAATCTAATCTAATCTAATCTAATCTAATGGTGCTGGTGAAATATGATCAATAACAGTAAACTCCACTTCAGTGTAATGTGTCTAAACTTTCAGGCCTCAGTGAGGGTGCAGGAGGTGTAAAAGCGTAACGTTGGCACCTGCCTCTGTTTTCCCTGGCAGCGTCGGGCCGGACAAGCGCCAGCGTTCGCTCCACGGGCTCCTCTTCCGGCCTGGAGTCCCACACACTGAAGCTGAAGCTGGGGAAGAAGAAGGCCAGTTCCCTGCTGGCGCGCTCGCGGTCGGAGCTGCCGTGGAGGCCGTTCAGAAGGCTTTCAGAGCCGTACTGCGCCCGCAGGCTGAGGACAGACAGATGGAGAAACCGCGGGCTCTCAGGATGTGTTGAGCTAAAACTGATACTGATCAAAGCTGTGAGCGCAATATGGAGCGGCAGCGCAACTCCAACACATGAGCTTTACTGGAGGAATCATGTTAGGAACACTCTAGAGAATTACTCAGCGTCTGCACGGAAACATGTGTCATTTACACTTCACTATTGATGATGATGATCATTTATTGAGGAAAAATATTATGGGGTTCCATTTGTGCCAAAATTCCCATGCCTGCTTTCTGCTTTGTACTTCACATTTGTCTACTCTCATTGCCGGCATGTTCAGGAAAATCAGCATAGTTGACGTACATGTTGTCTGTTGATGTCATCTTACTCTGTCGTCCTGTCAGTTTTTCTCTTTCTTGTACTGTCATATTCTATGGGTATTCTGTCATCTGATCTGTTGTCCTTATTGTTGTCTATTCATCTTTACTGTCATCCTTACTGTCGTCTATGCTGCCGTTTATACTGTCATCCTTACTGCCATCTATGCTGTCATTTATACTGTCATCCTTACTGTCGTCTATGCTGTCATTTATACTGTCATCCTTACCGTCGTCTATTCTACCGTTTATACTGTCATCCTTACTGCCATCTATGCTGTCGTTTATACTGTCATCCTTACTGTCGTCTATGCTGTCGTTTATACCATCATCCTTACTGTCGTCTATGCTGTCGTCTATGCTGTTGTTTATACTGTCATCCTTATGGTCATCTGTTCTGTCGTCTATGTCTATATAGTAAGGATGACAGTATAAACTACAGCATAGACAACAGTAAGGATGACAGTATAATCGACAGCATAGACGACAGTAAGGAT
>CAIGQZ010032409.1:2682733-2700282 GCA_903798205.1 Danio tinwini
GTAAGGATGACAGTATAATCGACAGCATAGACGACAGTAAGGATGATAGTAAGGATGACAGAACAGACGACCATAAGGACGGCAGCATATACAACATTAAGGATGACAGTAAAGATGAATAGAAGTACAAAGCAGAAAGCAGGCATGGGAATTCTGGCACAAATGGAACCCCAAAAAATATCAGTCAACATTCAAAAATGTATGTATTTTTTTTACAAAATGTTATGCATTTGTCATTTATTTATGCATTCATTCATTCATCATGTTTTTTTATTATTTTACGTTCATTCATTCATTCATCATCATGTATTTACTGACTGGTTGTTTCTTCAGGTAATGCAGTACCTCACAGGCTGCTGTCTCCGGGCCTCCTCTCTATTAAATCTTTCACTCATTCATCAGTCACACTCACTCAGGTCTTTCCGGACCTCTTCTATATTATTTCACTACATTCATTCATTCATTTATTCATTCATTATGTATCTACAAACTGATTGTTTCTCAAGGTAATGTGGTGCCTCTTGGGCTGCTCTCTCCGGACCTCATCTATATTATTTTATTAAATCATTATTTCAATTATCATATATTTACTGACTGATTGTCTGATTGTTTCTTCATGTAATGCGGTACCTCTCAGGCTTCTCTTTTCAGACCTCCTCTATGTTATTTTATTCATTCATTCATTTATTCATTCATTCATCATGTATTTACTGACTAATTGTTTCTCCAGGTAATGTGATAAGTCTCGCGATGCTCTCTCCATGCCTCCTCTCTGTTTTTTCATTAATTATTTAGTTCCTTTATTCATTAATTCATTCAATCAATTATCCTGTTTTTACTGACTGATTCTTTCTCCAGGTATGTGATACCTCTCAGGTTGCTCTCTCTGTGCCTCTTTTGTAATATTGTATTCATGAATTCATTCTTGTATTTACTGACTGATTGTTTCTCCAGGTAATTGTATCTCTCTGGCTGCTCTCTCCAGACATCCTCTATATTCATTTGTTCATTCATTCATCATGGGTTGACTGACTGATTGTTTCTCCAGGTAGTGCAGTACCTTTTGGGCTGATCTCTTTGGGCCTCCTCTATATTATTGTATTCATTCATTCAGTCATTCATTCATTCCTCATAATGTATTTATTGACTAATTGTTTCTCCAGGTAATGCGATGCCTGGCTGCTTCTCCAGGCATCCTGTACATTCATTCATTCATTCATTCATTCATTCATTCAATATGTATTGACTGACTAATCGTTTCTCCAGGTAATGCAGTACTTCTCAGGCTGCTCTCTCTGGGCCTCCTTGATTATTATTTAATTCATCCATTCATTATTTAATTCATAATATATTTACTGACTGATTGTTTCTTCAAATAATGCGCTACTTCTTGGGCTGCTCTCTCGGGGCTTCCTCTATAATAATTCATTCATTCACCATGTATATTATTGACTGATTGTTTTTTCAGTTAATGCAGTAGCTTTTGGCTGCTCTTTTGTTCTCTATATTTTTAATTCATTCATTCCTTAATTCCCTCATTCATTCACTGACTGATTGTTTCTCCAGGTAATGTGGTACGTTTTGGGCCGCCCTCTCTGGGCCTCCTCTATATTATTGTATTTATTTATTCATTCATCATCATGTATTTACTGACTGGTTGTTTTCCCAAGTAATGCACTACCTCTCTAGCTGCTCTTTCCGGACCTCCTTAACATTCATTCATTCATTCATTAATGCATCATGTATTTATTGCTTGGTTGTTTCTCCAGGTAATGCACTACCTCTGCTCTTTCTGGGCCTCCTCTATATTATTTTATTCATTCATTCATTCATTTATTCATTCATTCATTCATCATTATGTATTTACTGACTGATTGTTTCTCCAGGTAATGTGGTATCTCTCTGATCCTCCTTTATATTTATTTATTCATTCATTCATTCATTCATTCATCATGTATTAACTGACTAACTGTTTCTCCAGGTAATGCAGTACTACTCTCGGAAAGTAAATGTAATGAGTTTGTTTATTTCTTTACTTATAAGATCAATAATATCAAAAAGGCAATCAGCTCATCCAATCAGCCAAGTTGTGATTCATTCATTCGTTTATTCATTCATTCATTCATCATAATGTATTTATTGCTTGGTTGTTTCTCCAGGTAATGCTCTACCTCTGCTCTCTCTTCGTTAATTTATTCATTCATTCATTCAACATGTATTTATGACTAATTGTTTCTCCAGGTAATGCAGTACCTCTCAGGCCGCTCTCTCCGGGCCTCCTCCACATCAGCAGGGCCGATAAACTCTCTCCAGGCCGGAATGACGTCCTCACAGCCCTCCGTCTTGGAGATGACCAGAACATGTGATGGGCCGCTCGACATAAACTGCACAAGCTCCTGAAAGTACGGCTGCAGGAACACAAACACACACATTGGAGCTCTGCCATTCGTCTCCATCAGCAAAAACACAGGCTATTTTTAGAGGATTCCTTCATTTACCTCCGCGGCTTTGTGTTGATAGAAGTCCTGAGCTTCTGCTTCAGTCAGCGTTCGCTCCTCATGCGCCAAAATCACAAAACCGGCATCCTGAATCTATGAGAAAAAAGCACACTGTGTATTTATTTTACCTGTAAAGTAGAGCTGCATGTGTTTCTATACAATTGAAAACAAAATCCAACTGCTGTTTAATGGAGAGAGGGTTTTCAGCACATTTTAATAACTAATTTCTAATAACTAATTTCTTTTGTCTTCGCCATATTGACAGTACATAACATTTAACTGGTGATTCTGCAAGATACTAGTATTCAGCTTAAAGGGCAGTATAAAGGTTTAACTAGGTTAATTACAGTGCATCCAGAAAGTATTCATAGCACTTTATTTTTTCCACATTTTTTTATGTTACAGCCTTATTCCAAAATGGATTAATTAATTTATTTCTTCAACATTCTACACACAATCACCCATAATGACAATGTGAAAAAAGAGTTTTTGAAATTGTTGCAAATTTATTAAAAATAAAAAACCTGAAAAATCACATGTACATCAGTATTGACAGCCTTTGCTCAATACTTTATTGATGCTCCCTTGGCAGCAATTACAGCCTCAAGTCTTTCTGAATATGATGCCACCAGCTTATCACACCTGTCTTTGGGAATTTGTGCCCATTCCTCTTTGCAGTACCTCTCAAGCTCTATCAGGCTGGATGGGAAGTGACTGTGTACAGCCATTTTCAGATCTCTCCAGAGATGTTCAATAGGATTTAGGTCTGGGCTCTGGCTGGACCACCCAAGGACATTCACCGAGTGAAGCCACTTCATTGATACTTTGGCAGTGTGCTTTGGGTCATTGTCCTGCTAGAAAATGAACCGTCACCCCAGTCTGAGGTCAAGAGCACTCTGAAGCAGGTTTTCATTCAGGATGTCTCTGTACATTGTTGCATTCATCTTTCCCTCTATCCTGACTAGTCTTCCAGTTCCTGCTGCTGAAAAACATCCCCACAGCATGATGCTGCCACCACCATGCTTCACTGTAGGGATGGTATTAGCCTGGTGATGAGCGGTGCCTGGTTTTTTCCAAACGTAACGCCTGGCATTCACTCCAACAAGTTCAATTTTAGTCTCATCAGACCAGAGAATTGTGTTTCTTATGGTCTGAGAGTCCTTCAGATGCCTTTTGGCAAATTCCAGGCAGAGAGTGTCTTTCGTCTGGCCACTCTACCATACAGGCCTGATTGGTGGATTGCTGCACAGATGGTTGTCCTGCTGTAAGGTTCTCCTCTCTCTACAGAAGAACGCTGGAGCTCAGACAGAGTGACCATCGGGTTATTGATCACCTCCCTGACTAAGGCCCTTCTCCCCCGATCACTCAGCTTAGATGGCCGCTCGGCTCTAGGAAGAGTCCTGGTGGTTCCAAACATCTTCCACTTACGGATGATGGAGGCCACTGTGCTCATTGGAACTTTCAGAGCAGCAGAAATTTTTCTGTAACCTTCCCCAGCCTTGTGCCTCGAGACAATCCTGTCTCGGAGGTCTACAGACAATTCCTTTGTCTTCATGCTTAGTTTGTTCTTTGACATGCAATCAACCCTGGGACCTTATATAGGCAGGTGTAAGGTTTGGGATAATTTTTAAGAAAACCCTTTGAATTTTCATAAAACACTGTTTAAAGGGAGTAAAATAAGTGTATATGTTGTCTGTGTTATAATAAACTCCTCCAAAAAAGAGGTGCATTTTTTGGGGGGTTTTCTTGTAAACTCAAATTTGAAAGTGTACCTTTTAGGTTCTGTGTGGTCTAGGTTGCTGTAATTAATTTAGGTGGTTTCTACACATGTCAGTAATCATAGGAAAAAAAAGAAAAAATGTCTCTATAATAATCTATGCAAAAGTTATTTTATTCCAACTGATGAGAGAATGTAATCACTTATGGGGGTATTATTAAAATTTTTTATAATTAAAAATATTGTTAAAATTTAAAGAATGCAGAAGTAAATGACGTCACCAACCCGGTACCAGGTGCGCAGAGTTTAACCTAGTTAAGCCTTTAAATGTCACATTAAGCTGAACGCTACTATCTTGAACAATATCTGATTAAATATAATGTGCTGTCATCATGGCAAAGATAAAAGAATTCAGTGATTAGAAATTAGTTATTTAAACTATTATGTTTAGAAATGTGTTGAACAAAATCTTTTTACTAAACAGAAATTGGGGGGAAAATATAAAAAAGGAATCAATTTAACAGGAGGGTGAATAATTCTTCAACTGTATTTTGTGCAGCACTACTATGTCGAATGAACAAAAAAACTATGTATTTGTCCCAAACTAAGTAACTTTTTTTTACCTTCATTATAATCTCGTCTGCTTTGCCATGGGCCACTACATCCGGCTTGATTATTGCCACTGTGTAGGACTTGTCTGTAGGAACTAAAAAAAAAACATAACCACAGTGGGTAAATTCAGCAAACCGAACAAACAACAATGATTAATAAGGAAAAAATAATAATAACCGGTCACATCTTCATCATGCGGATGATCCTCAGTGTCATCGTTTGCCTCCTCTTCCTCAGTTAAACCTTCATCTTTCACCTGCAGTCACAAATATCATCTCTTTCAGCATCTAATCTAATAATTAATTAATTTATTTTCCTTTCGGCTTAGTCCCTTTATTTATCAGGGGTTGCCACAGCGGAATGAACCGCCAACTTATTCAGCATATGTTTTACGCAGCAAGTTTACCCAGTACTGGGAAACACCCATACACTCTTACATTCACACTACAGCCAGTTTAGTTCATCCAATTCACCTATAGCGCATGTGTTTGGACTGTGGGGGAAACCAGAGCACCCGGAGGAAACCCACACCAACACGGGGAGAACATGCAAACTCCACCCTGAAATGCCAACTGACCCAGTTGGGTCTCTGATGTTGGCTTGACAAAGGCAGGTCTGAAAATGTCAAATTAATTTTAAATGTTTGTAGATTTGGCATGTTTTTGAACATGTTTGGTAGCAAGAATTAAAAGCTTTATTTCAGCATGTTTAGTGTTAGCATAAATTAGCATGTTGTTTGCATGTTTTTAGCATGCTTAACAATTTGCTGAAATTAACATGTCAGCAATATTTCAGCATGTTTAGCATTATGCTAGCCTAAATTATTCTAGTATGTTTTAGCAATTGTTAGCATAGATTTGCATTTTGTTAACATGTTTCTAGCAGGGTTAGCATTGCTAGTTCTGATTAGCATGTTGCTAGCATGTTTTTAGCATGTTTAACAATTTGATTGCTCAAACTAGCATGTTAGTGATATTTCAGCATTTTTCATATAATACTATCATCAGTTAGCATGTTGCTAACATGTTTCTAAAAAGTATTTCTAGCACATTTATCATCTGGCTAATGTATTTTAACATTTGCTACCATGTTTTACTATGTAGAATGTTTAACGTGCTGCTTGTATGTTTTACAACATGGCTAACATGTTTTAGAATCTTGCTTATATTTTATGACGCTATTTTAATATTAATTGATAAACATTAGTATGATGTTAGCATGTTTATAGCACAAATTATCATAGGATGTTTAAGCAATTGTTAGCATAAATTAGCATGGTGTTTGCATGTTTTTAACATTTTTAACTGCAGGAATTAACGTTGTAAGCATGTTTAGCATTCTTTTAAAATAAATTATTCTAGTAAGTTTTAGCATTTGTTAACATGAATTGACATGTTGTTAACATGTTTCTAGCAGTACTGATAAGCATGTTGCTAGCATGTTTTATTGTGAATAACGTTTTTTGTTTTTGCTAGTAAACAATTAGCATGTTTTTTAGCATGTTTAACAATCTGATTCCTCAAACTGACACGTTGTCAGTGATGTTTTAACATTTTTTACATTATACTACATTTCTAACAAGTATTTCTCGCACATTTATCATCTGGCTAACATGTTTTAACATTTGCTACCCTGTTTTCACCATGTAGAATGTTTAACTTGTTGCTTGCATGTTTTACAACATGGCTTTCGAGTCTCACTAACAATTTCTGCAGCTATTTTTAATACTATTTGACAGGAATTAGCATGATGTTAGCATGTTTCTAGCATTGGTTAGCACATTAATATAACATATCAATATGGCTTGTTTTAAGGCAGGTTTCTCACATTGCTTCATTGTTTTACTTGCTGTTAGCATGTTTACAAACACTGTTAACTTATTAGCAGACATAGCAAGTTTTAATACTATGCTAACATAGTTTTAGCACAATGCTAGGATGTTTCTAGCATGTTTTAACACATGGCTTTGTAATTTACAGTTCAAATTGTTGTATTTCATTAAAATGCATCTATTTTTACTATAAAGTCATCACACTGTAAAAAATCCAACTTACAAATTGTTAACTCAGTTTAAAATTGTAAGTTAGCTGGACTTATTTTTGAGCTCAGAGTAGAATTTACTCATTAAAACGATTTAACTGCATGTTTGGTTTATTCATTTGAGCGTTTTCCACTGTAAAAAAAAGAAAAAGCTGAGTGAACTTAACATTTCAAAGCAACTGGCTGCAAAGAAATTTTGAGTTTATTAAGCTTCAGCAGTTAAAGTTGTGCCAAATTATTCCATAAAGTATATTGGACTTTAAACAACATTTTCAGTCAGCTTAAAAAAAAAAAAATTTTGACACAACTTCAACCACTGAAGCTTAATAAACTCAAAATTTCTTTGCAGTCGGTTGCTTTAAAATTTTAAGTTAACTCAACTTTTTATTTTTTACAGTGCAAGTATATACGTTTATCAGAGTATGAATGTATTTTTCAGCATTGGCTGGTCATTGTATTTGTGTTCAGTCTGCTGATGTGTGAAGCGTCTCACTGCTCTGCGGGCTCCGCCATGCTCCAGGACATTTTTCTCATTGCTCAGCTCCTCTTGTATGGTCTTCTGCAGGAGAGGAGCGTTCGGCCCTCGCAGAACTGACACCAGCTCACCTCCCTACAACAACACAAACCCATCATACAGAGGTACGACAACTCACTTTTCACAGCACACCATTTAAAAGTAAAAATAACCTGTTTTATATAGAAGATCATTTTCCATGTATTATTTGCAAACTCTAAATAGCGAAATCATATTAGCAGCCAAATACTATCAAAGTACAACATTGTTCACAGTCAGATAAACAGCGTTAATGTTGTTTTCAAGTCACACTTGCAGGTTATTTCAGAACGGATACTCAAAGTCCTGTGGTAAGCAGTATAGGGAGCTGTTACAAGTTGTCACTGAATGAATTTGTGAATATAAAACCAACTTTAATAATTACACTTTCACGTTTCATTCTTAGCATTCAATATCCGCAGTTTAATTTACCATATGTAACTGTTTTGCCAAAATCATTGCTGCAATCAAAAACGAGTAATGTGTATGATTCAGCATAGCGTGAACTTACCTGATATAACATGAGAACTGTCCAGCATTTCTAAATAGGTCATCACTTCATTTAGCTCCCCTTTAGCCAAAGTAGTCTGCATCGGCAGACTAGTCGGCATTAAAGCATTGTGGTGTATGGTAAAAGTTAAGCTTTTTTTCGAATTTGGCATCCTACCGCAAAACACCACATGTTTGTTCTTGCAGCCGGTCTTTTTTTGCAACCGGGGACCCGTGTGACGTCATGTGTGATGTAGGTAGGTAATTCGTCTATATAACAAAATAGACGTTTTATTTATTTTTAAATTTTTTTTATAAATCTTAAAGGGCACCTATTTTACCCATTTTTCAAGATTTAAGATAAGTCTTTGGTGTCTCAAGAATGTGTCTGTAAAGTTTCAGCTCAGAATACCCATCAGATTATTCATAATACCTACTTTGAAAATTTGAACTGTTAGGATATTGTAGCTGTTTTTGTTGCCTGTGCCTTTAATGCAAATGAGCTGGTTCTCCCCGCCCACCATTTCCACGTGCATGTCAGCCATAGAGATTGCTCTGATGTATGTAGCTTCTGCTGTGTCTCATGCATACGCAGCACAGTGACAGACAAGAATGAAGAAGATCTCCCTTACTACAGTAAGAACTTTACCAACAATTATGTGTTATATTTGTTGTGGAGTAATTCAAGCCTTTCTGCAACGATGAGTCGCACACAATGTCGTTATAAAGTTTGCACACGCTTGCTCACATGCTCACAGACACACATATGCGTTTAGACTGTTTTTGCATGGCTAATGTGAAAGGATACAGGTTAATGTGTATGTTAGATCCAATTCCAACAAAATTACTGAAAGAATTGCTACCTGTTATAGGAGAACCTCTCCTTAACATTATCAACTCTTCTTTAGCTTTAGGCCATGTTCCAAATCCTTACAAGCTAGCTGTTATTAAACCTATTATTAAGAAACCACAACTGGACCCCAGCAACTTAGCTAATTATAGGCCTATTTCAAATCTTCCGTTTATGTCTAAAATACTAGAAAAAGTTGTTTCTACACAATTATGCTCCTTTCTGCAGATGAACAATATTTTTGAAGTGTTTCAGTCAGGTTTCAGGCCCCATCACAGTACAGAAACAGCATTAGTAAAAATAACCAACGATTTACTCTTAGCTGCTGACCAAGGGTGCATCTCACCCTTAGATCTTAGACTAGATCTTAGCACCGCTTTTGACACCATTGATCACAATATTCTCATAGACCGCTTACATTCTACAGGTGTCCAAGAACAGGCTCTTCAATGGTTTAGGTCTTATTTAGCTGATCGTTACCAGTTTGTGAATATTAATGGACAGCTCTCACAAGTAAGGCCAGTAAAGTACGGGGTCCCTCAAGGATCAGTTTTAGGCCCTTTGCTGTTTACAATATACATGCTTCCCCTGGGGGACATTATTAGAAAACACGGGATCAGCTTTCACTGTTATGCAGATGATAGTCAATTATACATTTCAACTAAACCGGATGAGATGTCTGAACTGTCTAAGCTAACTGAGTGTATTAAAGATGTTAAAGACTGGATGGCCAACAATTTTCTTCTCTTAAACTCAGACAAAACAGAATTATTACTTATTGGGCCTAAATCCTGTACACAGCAGTTCTCACAACTCAACCTGCAATTAGAGGGATACAAAGTTAGCGTTAGCTCTACTATAAAAGATCTGGGTGTCATATTAGACAGCAATTTAACCTTTAAAAATCATATATCCCATGTCACAAAAACTGCCTTCTTTTATCTAAGAAATATTGCTAAATTGCGAAGTATGCTATCCATCTCAGATGCAGAAAAGCTAGTTCATGCTTTCATGACTTCTAAGCTGGATTACTGTAATGCTCTGTTCGCTGGTTGCCCAGCATCCTCTATTAACAAACTTCAGCTAGTACAAAATGCAGCTGCCAGAGTTCTTACCAGGTCTAGAAAATATGATCATATCGCCCCAATTTTATCCTCCTTACACTGGCTGCCTGTTAAGTTTCGTATTGAATTTAAAATATTGCTTCTTACCTATAAAGCCTTAAATAATCGAGCTCCTGTTTATCTAACCAACCTCTTGTCTCGCTACAATCCAACCCGCTCTATAAAATCTCAAAACTCAGAGCTTCTTGTAGTACCTAGAATAGCAAAATCAAGTAAAGGAGGTCGAGCCTTCTCATTTATGGCCCCTAAACTCTGGAATAGTCTTCCTGATAATGTCCGAGGCTCAGACACACTCTCACTCTTCAAAACTAGATTAAAGACCTATCTTTTTAGCAAAGCATACACTCAGTGCATTACATAGCGATATGATGCATGATGTGCCCCACACACGATTTTGCTTCTTGTTTATATACACTATGAACAGCAGCTATGCTAATTATTCTCCTTATTCTGTATTTCCACCTGGGGGTACTCATCTCGAGGCCCTCAGACTATGCAGTGCCACTGATGCGATCCAAGAACAGTGACGAGACGATCCCAAGGTTTCCGGACCAGGCCGTATCCTGAGCTGCTGCTATGGTGGTCATGATGGAGAGCATAAGACTGATTCCTGTGATGCTCCAAGGACAGACGTGTCTTCACTGAGGTCCAGCTACTGCGCCTAGACTGCAGCTCTGCACAAGACGTTTGGCCATAGGAGAAATGGTCGTGCCCAACTGAGCCTGGTTTCTCTCTAGGTTTTTTAAAATTCTTCACTTTCTCCAATTGGTGAAGTTTTTTCCTCGCCGCTGTCGCCACTGGCTTGCATGGTTCGGGCTCTGTAGAGCTGCGCATCGATGGAATTGCTCCTCAGTGTTTGGACTCTCAGTAGTGATTATTAAACCACACTGAACTGAGCTAAACTGAACTGAACTTAAACTCTGAAAACTGAACTGACACTGTTTCAATTTACTATAAACTTCCATGTGAAGCTGCTGTGACACAAACTACATTGTATAAGCTCTATACAAATAAAGATAAATTGAATTGAATTAATATCCACTGCTGTGTGGACATCGTTATGTTAAAGTACAAAATAAACCTGATTTAATGTCCACAAGCCGGGATTGAAGCATCTTCCTTTATAAATGTACTGACATGCGGCTGTGGTGATAAATTACAGCGATTTTACTAACTTTATCACAAACATGCACTGTTTTAAAAACATTTTAAACTTGTAAAACTCATTCTTGATCATATTTGATGATGATTGATGATCACAGAGAGCTGAACAGATCTTTTAATCCCGGTTGCTTTGCACACATCCTGTCTTGTGGATATGATTATACAAAGGGCTTGACATTAACTTTTTTAATCACCAGCCACAGTGGCTAGTAGTTTTCCAACGTTACTAGCCACTCGCCATTTTTACTAGCCACAATTTTGTTGTTGGGAAAATATGTTTTATGTGCATAAATATGAGTTTGACATGCTAAAATGACTTGATTTAGATTTTGTGTTTTGTCCACATGCCTCCTCATTCATTTCACGTTTTTTGTGTCGTGTATGAGCAAATGGGTCATGGTTTCATAGTGTTATACTGCAAAGTTTTATGTTACATGACTTTTCAGTACTCAAAATTAAGGATTTACCAAATTTATCTCTGACCACACCAAACAATAATTATTTTTTGGCCACAAATTTTAAATGTGTCAAAACAAGCTGAATATAGCTGTATACTATACTTTTTATTTACCAAAATTAAAAAATTTAACAGACATTTCTTTAAAAAAAAACAAGCAAAGAAAAACAATTGACTTTTAAAAATAATTATTGTCATGTATCATACATATGCACAGTAATCTGTCCTCGCTAAAGGTCTCTCAGATCACTAGTTAATTACACATAAATGGAGAGTTAATCTCATATTAAAGCAATGTTGTTGTAAAAAAGTGATAACTAAACCATATTAACAAAAATAACCATAGGCAAAAGAAAGCAGGTGGAAAACATACTGTGTGTGATAATGAAAGGATGATCACACGGTTAAGGCCAATTAATAATCTGTTCAATGCGAAAGCAACCGGTGCTGCTTACAAAAAGACATATTTGGAGCTCTTGAAAGCAGCAAGACTGTGGGGCATTAGCATAAATTTGTGTCTGGTCTATATGAAAGAGAACCGATCACAGTTGCGTTTCAGGCACGATTGCTTCAAGCAAGAAAACAGGAGCGCGCACGCGTTTTAGTCGTGCGCATCACATCAGCTATTAGCACGACTGATCATTCTCTCATTCATTATTCACCTGCTTTCTATTGCTCCCGTGAACGCAATTATTTTTGTAAGTCGAGCTGTTTCTTGATTCTAAGATCAAATTTGCACGCATATTGGGTCATCCTTATAGTGGAACCCTGCTTTTAAGAAAACCACAATTTAAAACTATTTTCAACCCGCCAAAGTGGCTAGTCGGAGTGTCTGTCTTACCCGGCAAAGCTAAAATCTACTCTAATTTGGCGGGTTGGCGGGTGTTAATATTAAGCCCTGATTATAAATGTTACTACGGGGACATGTTAATACTATCAATCAATTCGGTGGGCATGGAAGGTGCACTTCTATGTCACATTGCCGTCTGCCTCAAAATGGGAGGGATTTCTGGAAATTAAAAAAAAAACACTTATTGTGTTTATTTCATCCCAATATGAGTGTGGACACTATACCTGCACACAGTTCTGTCTAAACAGCTTACAAAAGATGATTTTCATCATAGGTGCCTTTTAAAATGTAAACTTTTATTTCTCAACAATCTGGGTTTAAATCTCAAAGTTTTGACTTTTCTTTCCTGTAATTTTGAGATTAAATCTGCCAAAAAATTAACTAATATTAACTAATTAACTAATTAAATGTAAAACCGTATTACAAAAACAATCTCACTTTTACCTTTAACAAATCTAATGTTTTTCATGCAAGTCTAAGTTTACGTCTTAAAATGTACTTTTTTTCTTCAATAATCTGAGCTTAATTCTCTTAGTTTTGACTTTTTTATTTTAAGATTGCATTTCCCAAATAAATAAATTACTCAAATTAAAAATTAATAAACATTAATAGGGCAGCACGGTGGTGCAGTGGGTAGCACAATCGCCTCACAGCAAGAAGGTTGCTGGTTCGAGCCTCGGCTGGGTCAGTTAGCATTTCTGTGTGGAGTTTGCATGTTCTCCCCGTGTTCGTGTGGGTTTCCTCCAGGTGCTTTGGTTTCCCCGAGTCCAAAGACATGCGGTACAGGTGAATTAAATAAGCTAAATTGGCTGTAGTGTATGTGAGTGTGTGCAAGAGTGTGTGGTTATTTCCCAGTGTTGGGTTGCGGCTGGAAGGGCATCTGCCGGGTAAAACATATGCTGGATAAGTTGGCGGTTCATTCCAATGTGGTGACTCCAGATTAATATAGGGACTAAGCCGAAAAGAAAATGAATGAATGAATAATACAGAATCAATTTTTTTTTTATTGTGTTTAACAATTAAGCTCAAAATTCTGACAAATTTACATTTAGAAAATATAATTATTGTAATGCATTTAGATTTTATTATTTACTGTCATTAATTTACTCTCATTAAATTCAAATTACCTCAATACAAAATTTGTTTTATTATTAAAATTATTCATTCATTCATTCATTCATTTTCTTTTCGGCTTAGTGCCTTTATTAATCAGGGGTCACCACAGTGGAATGAACCGCCAACTTATCCAGCACATGTTTTACGCAGCGGATGCTCTTCCAGCTGCAACCCATCACTGGGAAACACACATACACTCTTGCACACACTTGCATACAGTACGGCCAATTTAACTCATTCAATTCACCTGTACCGCATGTGTTTGGACTGTGGGGGAAACCGGAGCACCCCAAGGAAACTCACGCAAACACGAGGAGAACATGCAAACTAGGCATGGGACGATAACCGTTTTTAAGGTATACCGCGGTTTGGAAAAGTCAAGGTTTTCATACCACCACAATTTTCTCTAATACCGTTCCTAAGGTATGTGTAAGATTTTTTTATTTACATTTTTTTTAACAACAGCATCTCCAGCAGAAAAGATATCCAAAGATGCCATTTTAAATAGTAAATAAATCTGTGCTATTAAAACTAATTAAGACAGCAGAAGTCAATGATTCATTTTCATTATTTGGCCTGTCACGTTTACTGCTCCAAAATATTATAAATATTTCTCAAAATAAAATATATTGTGTTCAAAAGAGAAAAAAACTTAGTTTTTTTACACAGACATTTAAAAAGAATATATTTTAGAGCAGTAATCACAATACCGTGAAACCATAATATTTTTATCCAAGGTTATCATACAGTCAGAATCTTATACCGGCCCATGCCTAATGCAAACTTCACACAGAAATGCCAACTGGCCCAGCCGGGGCTCGAACCAGTGACCTTCTGGCTGTGAGGCAACAGTGCTACCCACTGCACCACCGTGCCGTCCCAAAATATAATTATTTATTCATTCATTTTCGTTTCGGCTTAGTCCCTTTATTAATCTGGGGTCGCCACAGTGGAATGAACCGGCAACTTATCCAGCACATGTTTTATGCAGCGGATAACCTGGGAAACGGATGCCCTGGGAAACACCCATACACAGTCAATCACAAACACTACGGACAATGTAGCTTACCCAATTCACCTATACCACATATCTTTGGACTGTGGGGGAAACCATAGCACCTGGAGGAAACCCATGCAAACACGGGGAGAACATGCAAACCCCACACAGATATGCCAACTGGCCCAGCCAGGGCTTGAACCAGCGACCTTCTTGCTGTAAGGTGATTGTGCTACCCACTGCGCCACCGTGCCAGCCAAAAATATAATTAAATAAAATTAATTTAAGAATGTAAGCAATATATACAGTCAAGCCTGAACTTATGTGTAATTAAGTTTTAAAATATGTGTTTTTTCCACAATGATGCCTCTTGTACATCGTCTTATTATCTTTTGAGAGAAGCCTGTGTCATTTTCAGTTAAAAAAAAAACACTTGCTGGTTGATTAAAAGTAACTTTAAGCAGAGAGCTTAGAATGACCAAGAGGCGACACTCAATAGAACGTTCCATTGTAACAGCAGCGCCCAGCAACAGCCCCGCAATGCCGCCATTTTGGAGTGAAATCGATCGGCTGCCCAGTGGATCTTATCGCTGTCACGATGTCAAGCAGCTGCTCTGTTTTTTATTTATTTGTTTAAAAAGCACATTAAAGCTGAGATACAACCTGAAAGACGACAATACAACACTTACTATCACAATCATCAGCACTTTTAATAGTTTATTTTACAGACTTATAGTATGCTGTTGTTCTATTGGAATTTTCATTCCAAAATGGCCGCTGCGCCATCTAGTGGCTGTTTCGCAAATCGCACTAGAGTGTCGCCTCTTGGTGATTCTGTGCTCTTTGCTTTACAGTTTTTCTCCATTGGTTTGGCTCAGTTCTTAAAACAGGAATTACATTCTCAATACTTTAAGATTGTTTTGCAAAACAGTCTGACAGTTCAGCACAACGCTATAGCTCACTCACAAAAGCTCATATATTTCCCAAAACTGTTCGTTTATATGTCAAAACTAAATTTTCTTCTCATTTAAACAGTCAATGCTCCCAAAATCCTTTGTCCCTTTAACATTGCGTAAGCACTGCAAGTCAAAATGTTTAGATGTTTTGTCACTATGACAGAGAAATATCCCTCATGTCCACCTTTCAGTCTTAGCCCAGTTTTCGAAAATACTTATTGAACAGTTTTTTTTGTCTTTTGACAATGCAATTGTGTAAAAAACTAAATAAAATAAATTGATAAGATTTTAAAAATTATTAGAAATAAGGATTTTCAGCCTGATCTCACGAGGAAATGTAACTATTTTACATTTGTCAGTTCAGTGGCTAATTCATACATGTTCAGCCGTACGAAAATTTACAATTTTAAAAAAGAGGTGTGGCACCCAACCACACCCCTAAACCCAACCATCATTGGGGGATAAGCAAATCACACTAAATTGTATGAATGAGATCATACAAATCTATTCGAATTAGCCGCTAAATCAGAAAGTTACAAATTGTTGTGAGAAATTGCCTGGATTTTAGGTTAAGAGTAGCCTCCAAGGTTTGACATCATACTGTACATTGCACTCATACTGCCAATGAAATTGTAACTATTATCACTCACACACATAAAGTAATTTACATACATCAGAATAAAAAATGTTCAGCATAATATACTGTAATATAAACACACAAACAAAAAACAATAAATCATATACAGCCTAAAGTGCTTGATTGGTCATCTGACATGTGTGAAATTCCTCCTTTGTTAATCAAGTTCTAGTTTCTCCTGACTGCCAGTTGCTGTAATAAATATATTAAATGTTCCACAGATTCATATATGATATTCATGGTATTATGTTCTTGACTAATTTTGACAATTGAACAGACTAGTGTGCATGTGATGACTTATACAATGAAATAATGCTGACACATTTTGGAGCGAACAACCATTGAACTGAAAATCAACAATCAGATTACATCAACTAGATCTGTTCACTTGGAAATTGTGCTAAATGTAGGCTAGATGTACTTAGACATTTGCAATTTGATGAAATGAATGAGAAAAATCTATTCTGTTGTGAACAATTGCCAAGTGGTTTGGAGGTTTGTCCGTGTTGTTTTGAGAATGAAATTCCAGTTTCAAGAAATGAGCCAAACTAATGGAGGAAAACTGTAATTCAGATTTTGTAAGTCTGTTTTACTAGTTTTATCATATTACATGGGTACAATCTAAACATAGAAGTTATTTTTGTGCAATATTCATATTATTATGTGTATTTTAGGTGATGTTTCACTTTCATGTGTCCTTGAAGGATTTGCATCATCAACCCATGACATTATTTGCTCATCTGTATTTGCATTATTGTTTTTTTAAAAAATGATGACTTTGCAAAAACTTAGAAGCACTCTGAGAAATGCACATATTTTAGACCCACCGCATAAAACAGAAAGGTGGGCTCACACTTTCCTCTGTACATCTCCAGAGCTTCAATTCCATCCGCCTCAGCCTGCAGGGATGATAAGATGGCGTGACAGAAATGTCGACATTTAAAATGATTGTTTGTGTGCAATATAATCTCCAGAGCGGCTTATCTCACCGTGGCAAAATGCAGCAACTCATCTCCCAGCTCGTTCTTGATTTTCCTGAAGAGACCAACGACGGCGCGGCAAGGACCACACCACTGCTGGTACACATCAACCACTAACACACACACACACACACACACACACACACACACACACACACACACACACACACACACACACACACACACAACACATTTAAGTACAAACACTCAGAATGTGTCTCTACTTTTCTTCATGGTTTCTGTTCATTACTTTACTACAGTATTTATTGTAAATTACTGTAGTATCTCTTAAACACTCAGAATGTCTTTACTTTTCTTCATTGTTCATTACTTTACTATAGTATTTACTGTAAATTACTATAGTATCTCTCAAACACTCAGAATGTCTCTTTACTTTTCTTCATTGTTCATTACTTTACTATAGTATTTACTGTAAATTACTATAGTATCTCTCAAACACTCAGAATGTGTCTTTACTTTTCTTCATTGTTCATTACTTTACTATAGTA
>CAIGQZ010032409.1:2737837-2751666 GCA_903798205.1 Danio tinwini
CCAGCCCTATGTTCATCAGAACAAATAAAAACTCAGACAGGTTTGGAATAGGCATGGGCTGGTATAAGATTCTGACGGTATGATAACCTTAGATAAAAATATCACGGTTTCACGGTATCACGGTATTGTGATTACTGCTCTAAAATATATTCTTTTTAAATGTCTGTGTAAAAAACAAAAAGTTTTTTTTCCTTTGAACACAATATATTTTATTTTGAAAAACATTTATAATATTTTGGAGCAGTAAACATGCCAGGCTAAATAATGAAAATGAATCATTGACTTCTGCTGTCTTAATTAGTTTCAAAAACACAGATTTATTCACAATTTAAAATGGCATCTTTGGATATCTTTTCTGCTGGAGAGGCTGTTGTAAAAAAAAATGTAAATAAAAAAAATCTTACACATACCTTAGGAACGGTATTAGAGAAAATTTTGGTGGTATGAAAACCTTGACTTTTCCAAACTGCGGTATACCTCGAAAACGGTTATCGTCCCATGCCTAGTTTGGAACAGCATGGTGATTACAGCATTTTCATTTTTCTCTTAAAGGTAAATTAGCAAGGCATAAATGCACTTTGATGCTTAAAAAAAATGTTGCAAAATGAATTTTCTCCATCATGCAGTGCTAATGGTGCTATAGTGCTAACTGTAATGAAAGCGAGATTTCTTAATTACCCTCCCTGGCTCCATCACTATCAGCGACTGCTTGTCAGTGGGTCATATATCATGATGGGACGTTTTTATAGTGACTCTGGTGGCCTGCAGGGAAATGCTCATTTAATAACATTGTGCTAGTGGCCAGGGAGAGGATTGTGTTACGTCCAAAACAAAAGCTGTGTTGTGTGTCTGATTCGACGGGGCACTCCGATGCTGTCAGTCTGGAAATAATAAGCGAATTCTAGTGCTCTGTGGGAGGTCCAAATGCTTTAAATGCTCTGTATTTTCGAGCACAGATTTTGTTTATCTTGATTGCGCTTCTGAACGATGCTAATGATCATATCTTGATACTCACTGGGAAGGTTAAAGGTGAAGTGTGCAGTTTCACTTTTGTTTGAGATGCTTGGAAGTAGTGCTGTTTAATGATTAATCACGACTTGTAAGTTTGTAATCATGATTAAAGGTTTGTATTTACATGATATATGTGCATATTTATATACTTAAAATATACTTTATAATTTATATACTTGACAAATCTATTAATATTTATATGTCATTTGTCCTGTCGTTGTGTCCTTCTGTCTGTTGTTCTGTCTCTGTCTATAGTTCTGTCTGTCTGTCGTTCTATCCATCTGTCTATCTGTCTATCATTCTGTTTGTCTATCATTCTGTCGTTCTGTCTAGCTGTCTGTTGGTCTAGCTGTCTGTTGGTCTGTCTGTCTGTCATTCTTTATCTGTCTATCATTTTATCTATCTGTCTGTCATTCTGTCTATTGATCTGTCTCTGTCGTTCGGTCTCTGTCGTTCTGTCTATCTCTCAATCATCTTTCTATCTGTCTGTTCTGTCGGTGTTCTGTTTGTCTATAGTTCTATCCATTTGTCTATCATTCTATCTGTCTATCATTTTGTTGTTCTGTCTGTCTGTCTGTCTGTCTGTCATTACTCATGGTTTCCGCTACAGTCATTCTTCCATGGCAGGGCGCCACACCAAAATTCATCCCGCCACGGCTACATAACAGCTTCTCATTCAAAAACATTGTCGTTGTTGTTTTTTTAATAGTGGGTTATAATCGCACCAAAACGTATTAAAAGGTAAGTGAATTATAACAGCGCAAACTTTTCTGTAATCGTAGTGCTGTGCGTTATTTGTTTAACCTTTTAAAGTGACATGCTGGCTGACTGACTGACACTGATTGACAGGTACGTGATGCATGAGGCCAGCAAACACGACATAGTTTTCAGTTAAGATGAACAAAGTTTCCATAATTATACTTTATAGTCTATGGCTTTGCATACAATGACCATCTTGCTGGAGTTTATAGCCATTTCACTTTACTTCAGGACGCATTAATGCCGCTCTGATTTGCATGCTCGTATTACATGAATGCGATCTCGACTTGTAATACTGTGCTTATGATATTTGTCATTGAAATAATGCCATTATTGCCATAGGTAGTTGGTAGATCTGTGTCTACCAGTCCTGCCGCCACAGCTGGAAAAAATCCTAGAGGAAACACTGATTCTGTTTGTCTATCGTTCTGTCTGTTGTTCTGTCTATCGTTCTGTCTATCTGTCTGTCATTCTGTCTGTCTTGTCTGTGTCCTTTACAGAAATGGTACTATATCGTGATGCATATAGTTATCATCATAATATCAGATTTTTGTTTTATCGCTTTGCCCTATTTACTTGTTTTCGAAATGCTGGAAAAACCCCATCTTATTATCAGATAAAAGGAGCACAAAAGACAAAAAGACTCCTGATTGGTCAATTTACGTGTCATTAATTCAGTCTTATTCTATATAATTGGGCAATTCCTGCTAATATTGTGGTCCAGACTTCCCAACGATGTTGTCTGAAGTCTGTTAGAGCTCAAACAAGGTCTCAAAGCCTTATATTAGACCCCTGCACCTTGTGTGTTTTGGTTGAGCTGTCGTTTTTTTGGACATGCGGCGAGCTCGCTATGAGAGAATGTGCAGAATAAACTGTACCAGGCTGTGAAATGTAGAGCACCGCCTTGACAGCTCAGGGAAAACACACAAGAGTGGGATTTTGTTGTCTTTTTGTCAGTGTGTTGAGATTTACCACTGTACTATTTTTTTCATATTATTAGGGGTGTGAACCTACACTGGTCTCACGGTTCGGTTACGATTATCATGCCATCGATTCGGTTCAATTCGATATCTCGGTGCATCACGGTGCATTGTCGATGCTTTCCATACATAATTATATATTTTCTTTACAACACAAGACATTTTTTTTATTAATCTCTAAATATGTTTATATTTATATATTATTTGTAATACAGTTTTGTCCTTTAATACAAGCAGTAAAATATATGAACTGTACCTTTAATTTTACCTGCTCAAATAAAAACACTCTTTGTGAATGTTTTAGACAAAACTCTAATACCTGCACAGAACAACACAGACAACACAGACAACACGAGCATTCATAACAAATAAACTAATGTAAATATTATCCCTCTTGCTTTTTGAGCGCTGGCAAGTTCTTACACCCCCATGATTGGTCATTGTCATTGGTCATTAGAAACGAAAGCGCCCCATGAGTGACGCGGGAAAAACAGCCGCGGGTCAAGGCCATCACACACCAGATGCGCCGCTTAGCGCCACGACACGGCACACCCATGACAGTTGAAAGTATCGCACACCAGACGCGCACATTTGCAGGCTATTTAAAACAAAACTAATCAGATGGAATTATGAACAGTGTCCTGAGTCGTGGCTGGGCGCCGCTGGGTGCGCTGAGAGAGAGAGAGAGAGAGAGAGAGAGAGAAAGAGAGAGAGAGAGGCAGTGTCAGTGAAAGATTTGCTTATTAAGTAGTAGAAGTGTTTTATTTACTCACCCTCACATCCTTCGCCATAGTATTGTACCGCGACACCGCGCATAGGGGATAAAGGAAGTCAGTGCGTAATAACCGGTTTTGATCTATTACTGAACCGATATTGAATTGTCCTCATCTGCATCGCGGTGCACAGAAGATTAATTTTGACACCCCTACATATTATGCTATATTGTTTATAGTCATACTTTAATAATGATCATTTGGATGAGCTCAATATTACACTCCACTATGCGGATGATACTGACAGAAACATTCGGTTAGATTAGATTCAACTCTATTGTCATTACACATGTACAAGTACAAGGCAACAAAATGCATTTAAGGTCTAACCAGGGGTGCAATAGCAGCAAGTGCAGGATACAGGTATAAAGTGCAGTTATAGAAAAACTATGGTGATATTTACAGATGGATGTACTATGAACATTATATACATGTTGTATTAACTATGGTTAGAAATATACAATAGATGGATGTATGTACAGGCTGCTAATAATAATCAGAGTTGCACGCTTGAAAGTACAATGTTTACATTTCACATTTTGTATAGTAATCATTAGTTTCTGAAAAGTGTTTACATTTTATTATTATTTATTTGATATAATCTACATTCATAATCAAACATTTGCCCTGAAATTTTTAAATATTGTGAGCAAAAGTACATTTATATGTGATTATTTTAAAGACATTTTTTTTTATGTAAAAAAGCTATTGTCCTTTTCTGTGAGGTCTTTTCTATTGTACAGTGCTGTAAGCTACAGTTTTATCATTGTTAGGAGCTAAATGTGGTGTTGGAAAAAACGTTAAATTTTCACTCTCCTTCCTCTGCTACTGCCTGTCTATGGCATCCCTGAACTGTATGTTGGAAAGTTAAAACGTTTGGCATACCGCTGTTGATCTGAATAGTCCTCTGAAGAATTTAGAGATGTTTCAGATAGACCCGCTAGTGCCAACATCATCTTTTGGCTCAGGAACATACTTCTTAAATAAACTTTCTGCTATCATGACTTGATTTTGAGGTACATCTGTTTCTTGGCAAACTCTGTGTTAACTGTATTACAGTGCTTCTGACTTCAAAAATTTAGATGCACCAGCCAAAATTTAGTCGCACCCACCAAAAATTATGAGCACCATTACTACAAGTTTTACATTAACAGATTTAATCAACACTAATCAAAACTAACAAACAAAAAAATATCTACATGCCCCCACTGGTCCTGCACACTGCTCGATGTGAATGGGTTGAACTGAGTTAACAATAATAATTTGCTGTTCTCATGGGTGCTGTCTGAAATTGCACAAATGACATTAACATATAACTTATTATTTGCATGCGTCATCCTAATAACAATAATGTCTTTTCATAAGCTGCAATATTAGTTTAATCTCAGCGAATGCATGCTCATTGGATGTCTTTTATCCACTCTTCGAAAAGTATTAATGGTGGATTAACATTCACCACATGATCACTAATAAGGTGTGCATTATTTGTAACTGTAGGTGGTAAGCAAAGTCTCTGTGTTATTTTCATTTTCTCATATCCAGACCTTTACATTTTCGCAGCTCTTTGTCATCTGAAGAGATTGACAGCTGATATTAACCAATCCATTCTCGTCCTGTTCTAGAGCAGTTGGCCACTAAGAAGAGCTTGAAGGCGGGCAAGCATTGCGGGATTTTTTTTACTGCAGCAAGTTGACATGTCCACTATTTTAAACCATTCCTAAGTGCTGCGTTTGGCGTTGCTTGGTGCAAAGATGTATTCTGTGTGAATTTCTCCTAAATACTCGCATGTGGTGAACATTTTGCAGTAAAAACTAGTCCACAGCAACATACTTTGAAGTTGCATATAGGGCTGTGCAATTAATTAGATAATCGCAAGAGGCAGTGATATGAATATATATTATTTAATTTTCCCCACCCTGTGTGTGACAGTCTAGCCAATTGAGTGAGCACACTTTCGTTCGGCCAATCAGAATTGTGCAACCGAACTATGCGGAATGCCCACAATAAAAAAAACAAACAACCAGGAAAGCGCAGACGAGTAAGATTATGGTGTCTGCTGCTTCAGAAGAATTGATAGACTAGTTAATTAATATAAAAGAAAAACTGCGCGTAGGTAATATGGGAATATTTTGGTTTCAAAATCAAAGATATCAAACAAAAACAGGTAATTTGTAAGAGCTGTAGCAGAATTGTTTCCGGCACAAGGAAATAAAACAACCACCACATGGAAAAGTACCACAGGCGGCTATTTGAGGAGTGTGATTGAGCTGAAGCTTAACTAAAAAATTTAATTGCAAATCAAATCGAAATTGCAATATCAGTCAAAACAAATCACAATTAGATATTTTCCCCAAATCGCACAGCCCTAGTCGCATAGATAAAATTTCGGATGCATATGCGACTAAACTGGTTAAAATTAAAATGGTTAATTGCCAGTATGTTGAGGTTGGTGACACCTACAATTTCATAAATTAAGATATATTAATTAAGTCGTAAGCCTGGATTTATAAACTAGTAATCGTTTGAAGTGGATTTTTTTAAGACAAGTGAGTGTTTATTAGTTAGACAATTTTCATAAACTCTTTTTTATTTTTTATTTATTTTTTAAATCCACTTCAAATGTTGACTACTATAAACCTTGGGTCATGCCTTGTGAGTTGTCAGTTTGTCAAAAGTAATTTTATTATTTTATTTTGAAACCATTTAATTTAGCTTTTATTTTGAAACAATATAATTTAGGTTTTATTTTAAAACAATTTAGTTTTATTATGTTTTTACATTTGTTTTAAACAAATTTAGTTTTGTTATTTTCTAAATAGTTTTTTTAAATCATTTTAAATGATATTATATTTATTTTTTGCTTTTAAATAATTTCATTTTGAAACTTTTGTTTTATTTTGTTTTATGCTTTTAAATTTTGTTTTAAAAACTTTTATTTAATTTTATTTTGACATAATTGACAGAGTTTGAATTTCTTCTTGCGCTGGCAAAAAGCAAGTGTTGTGAATAGGCCAGTTTTTCTTGTTTTAGAAGTCGTCATGTTTATTCAGCATTCGCAACGGAGCTCATCTATACCGTCTGTCAAAATACATTTGCTTGGATTTATTACAATTCACTCAGCAGCACAAATGTCTTAGATGTCCATGATTTAGCTGTTAAATTGCTCTTATCTGAAGTATCACGTCATGTTTGACATGCAGCCAAGATGTAAAACATTTACAGTGTGCCATGTGCAACCTCATTCTTCATTTTACATCTCAATGCCATTTATACAGTTTATCCTCTGCTCTTGACCTGTTAGTAAGTTCCCACAGTCTTATCGGCCGGCTGCCATGACTGATCACATCTGATGTTTTTATCAGACTTTCACATTCACTCATTTACATTTCAGACTTTAGGAATTCAATAAAGAATGTGGATGAAATTAGTAGAGGTGTGAACCTACAGTGGTCTCACGGTTCGGTTACGATTATCATGCCATCGATTCGGTTCAATTCGATATCTCAGTGCATCACGGTGCATTGACGATTCTTTCCATGAACAATTTTATATTTTTTTACAGCACAGCAATTCTTGTATTAAAATGTATTAATATATTTATATACTATTTGTAAAACAATTTTGTCCTTTAATACAAACAGTCAGATATATACACTGTACCTTTAAACAACACGAGCATTTATAGACTATTTTGAGGGATGTAAACAAAAAACAATGGTCCTAACGTGTTTCCTGTTTTACATTTTTAATTTCCATTGCTTCTGAGAATCCACAAAAGTCCACATATTGATAAATAGTGTTATGACGGCTGATTTAAAATCAAGTTATGATTGAATTGCCTCTTGTTACAGTTAGGAAATAGTTTAACGTCAAGCAGGAAATGTTCATGGGCCAATGCATTTATAGCAAATAAACAAATATAAATATCCCGCTCGCTTTCTGAGCCTTGTCTACCAAGTTCTTTCTAACACCCCTTTGATTGGTCACGCGCTCAATAGAAAGGGCTGCGATTGGCTCTTACACGCTGGCGCTCTTCACAGATGCACTCATGGGCCACAGTAAGAGAGAGAGAGAAATGGAGATTACTTTCATTCTCTTAATCGCGGTGAAATAGGGGCTATTGCTGTAAGTGTCAGTGAAACAGTGAACACGCAGTGAAATTGTGCACAGTTTCAGAGTTTTTACGTAGTTAGAGCGTTGTAAATACTCGCGCTCGCGGCTCGCCTCCCTCGCCATAGTAAGCTATGGCGACATAGCGCATGTGAGATAAATGACGTCGGTACATAATAACCGGTTATGATTATTACTGAAACGATTTCGAATTGTCCGCGTCTGCATCTGCGGTGCACCGAAGAAACGATTAATTTTGACACCCCTATTAGCATATTTATGGCACTCTTGCTTTTGCAAATACTGATTTAAACAACCCAGGCTCATTCTGAAAATGTACTATATATATATATATATATATATATATATATATATATATATATATATATATATAGGAGGCATTTAAAAATATATATATATTTATTTATTTTTTGCAGTTTTACTTGTGAATCTGCCAGAGGGCCGCTGTGTATGCTTTTTGAGATCTCAAATTTCTCTCACAAGTGCCATTCGCGCCTGCTGTTCTTGCGTAAACCCACCAGTGGCCGCTGTTGACTGACTGACTGACTCCTTGTCTGACCCACTCTCCTCCTTCCCTAAACCGAACCGATAGTAGGGGTGAAACTGTTGATTTGTGATTCGTACGGATCACAACTCACGGTTCAGAACGCACATGACCCGCGGATTAATAATTTATTTTGAACTTGTCGGTTAATCTAACATTTATAACCATTGCAGAGAGATCGCCTCCCCCGTCATTCAAATCGCGTGCGTGAAAGCATTTTGGCTTCCCTGTAAGATATAATGATGACGGGAAAAGTTGTGGTGGGACCTACCCAGGGCTTAATTTGTGCCGGAACATGCCGGATCCGGCACCTCTGAAATCTGATCCGGCACCTCATTTTACCGATCCCCCTCCTCACCCATCCGCTGTTCACTTTCACTTTTTTCTGTGACTCCCCAACCCTCTTCACTTTCGTCCGCGACACCACTCTGCCATCCACTGCACCAAACTCCCGCCGCCCCACCTTGCTTTCCACTTTTGTGCGCGACACCTCTCCATCCTCGGGTAAAATAATTATCGAGATTGCATTTTTGCTATATCGCCCAGCCCTAACTGCAAGTTAACTATATTCATATATAATGTCCGCCCTATACAACTCCGTAACCATTTAGATTTTGATTGTAATGCAATAACGTGCTCCTTTTTCAAGGTTGCTGCTATGAAACAGTAATTATTGTGAAAAACGCTATACAAATACACTTGAATTTCTCTTGCCTTTAATACTCTTTGATAACAGGATTTTATTGTTGTTTCTAAATTTGAAAGTGCTCTTTGCGTAATTTATTTATTTTTATTCTCAATCTTTTATTTTAGTAGTATATTGCAGCGAGTGTATTGATTGTCTTTAAATGTGCTATGTAAGTAAATGGTCAATTGCATTTTATTGTAACATTAATTCCTTCAATGAGAGCAGATTTAAGGTAGAGTTGGATGATAGATATAATATATTCGCAAAATACACTGTAATTTTGCTCACAGTTTAAAGGCAAAGATCAAAAACATTGTCTGTCCATTATTATTCGTAATGATGTAAAGATAATAATTATCTTGATGTGTGTTTATATACACTTTTTATTTTATTTAAGCTATATTTCGATATGTTATTGATATATAGGTGATTTTATTATCCTAATATATGTGTATATATAGACTTTTTAAAATATCTTTAATGAGCTATATTTTTAAGCCAAGTTTTCCCTGATACTGGGCACAAAGTTAGAGCTGAAGTTAGAGATTACCAAGAGACTTTCTACAGCATGAGTTAATATTTGACCAGTCAGATATCACTAACCTATATCCGTAGCTGGTTCGTTTGAAGGCTTTAAAGTTCTTGTGAACCGGAAGTTTTTATTGCAGTATGATGATGCGTTTACAACAAAAATGGAATATTAAGTGAGGGGCGGGTTTATTTTTTGTACTTCTCTCATCTTTCACCTACAGCAAGTTAATAGTTGGAGGATAAACATTTAGCCCAATCTGTGATGTTATCACAGAAGGACTGCTGCTATATAGCAGAAGCAAATGGCCAGATTTTGATGAAAGATTACCAAAGCAAACAAAAAAGAGCTGAAAATAAATACTTATGGTGGGAGTCGAAACGAGAGGAAAGTGACAACAGCCAATCAGAGTCAGATTATCAGGTTTTCACTCATCCATAGTGTTTTAAAGAATAAATATTTGCATTTTAACATCAGTTTTTAGTCTCAATTAGGGTTAATTAGAGCTGAACTTAACCAGTTTAATAAACTTTACCAGTTTATTTTAATATCATCAAATAAATAAAGGATTTTAAAACATAGCTAATAAAAAAATACAAATATTATAAAAAACAAGTATAAAAATAAAAATATAACAGTATTGCATGTTTTTCCAGTATCATGCAGCCCTAATGAACAGTTTTTAACATGGCCCGCCAAACCAACAAAGAAAGCTTGATGTATTTTTAATTTTTTTATAAAAATGAATAAAAAATATATTTTAAATAATTATTTATTTTATATATTTTTAAATGTGTGTATATATATATATATATATATATATATATATATATATATATATATATGTTTAAACCTTTTGGAGCAATAATCGTCCTGGTGTGCATGGGACTAGTTCACCCAAGGGATAGTTTAAAATGAAAATTCTGTCATTATTTACTCACCCTTTATATGTTTAAAACCTATTTGAATAGCTTTCTTCTATTGAATACAAGAAGATATTTTGAAAAATGCTGGTTGCTGGCACCCATAGACCTCCATTGTATTTTTTTGTTCCTATTATAAAATTTGATAGTTGCCAGCAATCAGCATTCTTCAATATATCTGCTTGTTGTGTTCAGTGATCAGTGATAATGGCACTACAAATAAACGTCGTTACTAACAGCGATACTTTTTATTATTATTTTTTTCAGTAACAAGTAATCAACTGATTTACTGTTTCCCCCGTACAACGTTGTTACAGTAGCTATGTTTCCATCCAAATATGCGAATTAACTTTATGTGCTAAAGTTGATTATCGCATAAAAGACGTGCGAATAAAGCAGCGTTTCCATACAATGAGTCAAAGCGAACAAAATCGTCATTTCCTGTTTAACTGGCGCCAAATATCAACAGTAAAAACTGAATTTGCTGCAGTACGAGATGCTGCGTCAATCTTTTCTTCATTGCGCCTCAGAAGGCAATCCTGACATGCAGTGAACGCGCGGTGGCGTTTGAAGGTGTCAGACTCTGAGCACAGACGCTCTTGATTCTGGATGTCATTAATAATATAATAACACTAATCCTTATACGGTAAGGCGTTTTAGAATGACAAAACCAAAATTTCAGATGGTTTATAATGTGTTTAGCCTGCAGGTTTATTCATTTACATACATTTTTATCATCATATGATCTCTTATAACAAAATCACATAACCTTTTTTTTAATGCGCACACTGGAATTTGTGCGGTAAAAGTGTTTCCATCATAGTTTATCTTATCGAATAAAAAGTTTATCCTACTCAGTTATGTGCATATGTTTTTTATGCGCATTTTCAAAATTTATGCGCATCATGTCGTTTCCATCAACTGTTTTTTATGCGCATATCCAAAATGCGCATAAAAATAGGTGGATGGAAACATAGCTACTTACTGACAGAACCCGTTTACAAACTGGAAATATAAGCACTACGTTTCTTTCGTTGAGGTGAAAGGCAAGAATGTTTCTGTATCGTGCAACTTATGCCCATTAAAACAGAGTCTCTACGTCGGTGACGAGTAATTCTAATCTAATGAAGCACCTCACCTCATCACATGCTGCCACAAAATGAGTGGCTACGCAGGTAATAACCACGACGTCAAATCAAATACAACTTCATTTTTTTCCACCGCAAACACTTACTACTCTTTACAGAATTAAACTAAATAATATCTAGATATATAGCTGGGGACATGTTGCGGTTGCCTCTCACATTGTCCCACAACAACATTAAAATAGTGTAGATTAATGTACAACGTTTTATATTTATTTATAGTCATTTGACAAATTAGATTTTCACAATAGTTACTTTCCCTTGTAATTAGTTACTTTTATAATTATTTAACTCAGTTACTAACTAGTAACTAGTAATATAACCAATTACTCTTTTAAAGGAATGTGCCCAACACTGGTTGTGTTCAACAGAAGAAAGAAACCCATAGGTTTAAAACCACTTGAGGCAAATTTTTTTTTTGTTTTTCAAGACTTAAAATGTGCACTAGCAAAATAAACATTGCACATGTGGATTTCACGTCTTATAGTAATTGATCCAGAATATTTTCCTATTGTTATAGCCTTGAATCTTCTACTGATAATAAAGCAGTGATATTGTTGGAGAGCATAAGGATTGATTTTCAGTGTGAAGGAAGGAATGATCTCTATCTTTCTACGGATGTGTGTGTGTGTGTGTGTGTTTGTGTGTCTGTGTGTTCGTTCTAATGAATGAATGCTGTCTTGTCAAGTTGATTTAGTTTTCACTGCCTCAGGTGCAACTGTGAACTGGCAGTGGAAACAAGTCTCAACTTTGTTAAGGGAAGAGTATCTGATTCTTTTCACACTCTCTTTTTTCTCTGTTATTAATAGTTCTGGTGATTAATGTAGCAGTTCCTATGTCAAATAAGATTACATTAGTAATGCTGTATACATTTAGTCGAATGTGAGTTCAATGCATATATAATATTATATTATTACACACATTGAATTTACTCAATTACAATACGTGGAAGTCTGATTGAAGGTGATTTCATATCAGGTTTATTAAAGTTGACTGATTTTTGGGTAAAGGGTGAAAAATAAAAACAAGTTCTAATATTTGCAAGAATAAATGCCTTATTGTATATTAAATTGTCTATAAAATACTTAAAAACAAGCTTAAATTTAAAATAATCACACATTTAAAGAAGAAACTAAACAAAATAAAAACAACTAATAATGACAAAAACACAATCAAAGTGACACTAATTGCAAATAAAATGAAATATATCTAGAAATAAAAGCTAAATCAGCATATTAAGATTTACATTAGTTACATTAATTTAGCGGAGAAATTATTTTTAATTATTTTACATCCATCAGTACACAAATGCTAAATTATACAGTTTATTAATTTATTCATTCATTCATTTTCTTTTTGGCTTAGTCTCTATTAATCTCGGGTCGCCACAGCGGAATAAACCGCATATGTTTTACTCAGCTGATGCCCTTTCAGCTGCAACCCATCACTGGGAAACATCCATACACACTCATTCACACACATGCACTACAGACAATTTATACCTATACCACATGTTTTTGGACTTGTGGGGGAAACCGGAGCACCCGGAGGAAGCCCACGCCAACACAGATGTGCTACCCACAGTGCCACCTGAACTGATTTGCAGGAATGAATCAAGCTTATTCTAAAGAACATTTCTGTAAATTGACTTGAAACAAAGAAAATTGTTTTACTTGGCAATCGGTTTGATTTAATAAAGCCATTTTTGCGTTAAATCTTATGGAAAACAAATAAACTGCACAGAAAACACAAAGAGAAAGAGGGAATAATATTTTCCAGTTTGAAAGATACTCCAAAGCTTTTTACTGTCTATTCTATTTATTGTCTTCAAAAGATAAGCAAAAATAGTGAGCCCTGAGGTGCCTTAAACCTAAAATATGTCCTGCTTGTCCTCTGGAACAACAACGCAGTCTAATTAACATGCAGTTTGTAGTTGACTCATAGAATGAAGGTGCGCAGAGGGAATGTTAGTGTAGTTACTGACTCAAATCTAAACTCACCAGCGTCAGCATGACTTCATTTTCTGCCCTGAAGAGCCCAGTGAATCACTTGTTTCTGGGCTCTGTTTAGACCTGTGATTATTCCAGTCAGTTGGAAAAGAAATTTTAGGGCTAAGTGAGTTTTTTTTTTCTTTTTCCCCCCATGTGCATTTTGTCAGCAAAGCTGGGACTAGTAAGCCTCCTGACATTGAAATATCTGACTATGCGATATTTAGTATTTTTTTTGTTATTTATAAATGGTAAATATGTCTGCATAATATTGGAAAAAAAACATGGCATCACAATACTTAGTTTTTCTGTGACATCCATCCAGTCAGTTCCATCCATCCATCCATCCATCCATCCA